>VTPC01004991.1:0-23427 GCA_011009095.1 Ignelater luminosus
TTCCGTATTGGCTTATTTATAACATAGAATGCTTATAGCGGAATAGTCTGCCTTTTACATCAATAAATATAAAAAATAAATTTGATGTCGATTTTGTAAAAATGTAATTCTCTAATATTTTTGCTAACATTTTACATTATTTAAAGTACACGATGTTGTATCTGAAATCCCATCAAGTTTTCTATTGAACAGCGACAAGAAACAATTTAATACCTGTATAGAATGAACTTGAAGGTGGTTTTGAAAAGCCAAAGCTTCGTATAGGATATTACGATAAGGTAAAGGATATGCTGCTTGAAGAAAGCTTTCCTTTTTAAGAAATTTTCTATGATAAGAAAGCTGTGGCAAAAAATAGAAAAAAAAGATTAAAAATGTCTTTAACCGAGCGAGGGCAGCTTCAATATGTTTTCGGATTATTGACGAGCTATAAAATATGCAAGTTTGTCTCAATATGTTTGACTTCATATGGCCAATACTTTCTCAAGATTTTAGTTTAATAGAGAATATTCACATTTTTTTATTATATTTATTTTTAAAAGCCGTGACCCCGTATAGTCTTAAAAAATTATTAAAATGTATTTGTTATTATGATTCTGCAAGAAAAGATTATTAAAATTCAAATGATTTCCTCACGCGCGAAAACTTCAAAATTCACAATTGTCGTCGTGCGATGTCACTTGATATGTCAAGGATTAATTATATAAAGAAATATAAAAATAGCGATAGTGCAGTTGTAAACGGAAATATTCCATATAAACTTAAAACCAAATTAGTTACAAGTTCTACAAGTATCGCTGTATGCAATGTATACAGGGTATACTATTGATACGGCATTCGCTATTTGTAGTATTTATCAATACCACGAACGGTTGTTCGTTAATAAAGTGTGTAAAATTATTCATTCATATTGCTAAATATTCTTTCTTGCAATGAAATCTTTCGTCAAGTAAGGATGACTTAACAAATACAAACATTGTATTAACGTATTGTTTCATAAATTCAGAAAACTTCGTCTTTGTTCAATAAATAAATTCGTTAATACAGTGTGTTTCACTTCCCAAGCTCACACCCCTGTATCTACCTTGTTTATTTTCTAATCGATTTCAAATTTTGGTTAAATATACTGTACTACCATTTTAAATAATTTTACTGAAAATTACCAGCCTACTGAAATCAAAAATAAATGCCAAAAATTGAGAAGTCATAGCAGGTCTAGTTTTATCTTAAAAAGTTACTAAGAAAAGTTGTTCAGAATCACAAAAATAGCCGAAATCCAAATTCTAACGCAGCCTTAGTGTCATAGCTAGCACAATGATTACATATGCATTGTTGTCAGTCCCAAGCGATGTACTTTAGTACAGTTTATGTTTATGAAATAAAAAGTTGTGTTTTACTTGTAAGTCAGTGTTTAACTTTCCAAATCTACTTATTATCTATTTTAAAGGTGTTCATGGTTTGACTACAAATGGTACCTACAGATGCTAGTTTTCATATGTTTCCTTTTAGATGTTTTAGCACTAATTATAGATTTGTATTTGCTATTACCCACGATTTTAAAGTCAAATGGGAATTGCATGAAAATGACATGCCACACAAGTTCATACTTTACAGAGAAGTCATCATACCTTAAAGTGCAAGCCTCCTGGATTCAAAATGTAATAAAAAATAGACGAATTGTCATGATTGACATCAAGCTAGTGTTACCAAATTCATACCTTCACGGTTTATTCTTCAACTTTTATTATGCTTCTGGTTCTTTCCCAGATTTTGTAATAATAAATGCAAATCAAGTTCTGTCAATATAAAACCGAGAGTTTTAAAAACCGCAGTGGTATTTCAAGTTTTAGGCTTGATAGCACAGGGTTCTTTTAAATTCCAAGTCAAATTGGAATCTAACTTGGATGTCTCTAATTCTTTAAAAACACAGAGCTTCCCTAGTTTGGTAAAACATAATTTATATTGGGTGTTTGCGAAAGTCGCCACTAAATTCAAAAGATGCCCAAAAACAATAAGCAAGATTCTAAACTAAAAGGTGCCCGGACTGTTGAAGGAAACAATCTCTTCTTCAACCAGTGCAATGGTAATTTAATAATGAATGAATAAATCGATGGCCCACAACTACCTACCTGGGATTCCCGATCTAGCATAACATGCAAGCAGTGGTCACTATGGTATTGCAGTCGGAGGTGGTAGTGAAGCTTGTAGACAGCTTGGGACCCCCAAGCCAGAACGGTGTCTGGAGCTGTGGTGGTGTGCAGATCTCCAGTTCCTGAACAGAACGTTACTGAATAAATGCTATAAAGTTTTAAACATTAGAGAAGAGTAAGCAATCGACTTGAATTAAACAATCCCTGATTGAAATATCTTTTTATGTCTAAAACAATCTGGCAGAACCGGCAATGCTACGGTTAAGAGCTCCTATCTAGAATTTACTGAATTTGAGCATTCTTTCACATTCGTAAATCTCATTGCCTTGGAAGAAGACAGCCATTGAAGTTGATCAGGAATTGTTGCGGCAAATGCTAATTGATTAGGAGGACAAGCTTTAACTAACTGATTTTGATCAAAAAATTTCTAATTATGGATTTACTCCTTTTTTACACTTCTCAACCCTGACATTATGGAATATAAAAAAGTGAAACTTTTCTATGTGTGGGTTTTTGTAAGTGCAACAAAATATGTTGCATTCACTACAAAATATCATGCTGGCGCCCACGACTTTGTCAATTTTGTGCAATATTCTTTGGGGTTTACTTAATGATATTACAGAAACTTTTGCCATGATGGATCTGCTTTTTTATTATTATTTGCTACCACATGTTAGAAATAAATGAAGGGTTATTATAAAGATTCCTTACATAGATGACGTAACTCCAGTTATATGGTGTATTAGTCCAAACATATTATTGTAATTCCTGTATTTCATAATAACTGTATATTGGTATACAGAACGAATATCTCATCCAGTTTACGGTATCCATTATACTTGTGTTTTTGTCAAGAGTGTCATAGATCTTGTTATGCCAATAAATAAATTTGAATCGAAGTGATTACTTTGCTGTAAACTGATAAAATACTCTCTCTGTATCCTACCGTTTTTTTAAAACAACAAAAGTTAGTGACTAATAATGTTTCTTAGGTCCAATTTTCCAGTTGGCAACCAGTTTCGTAATTGTATACACAGCAGTAATGCTCGAAAGCTCGGTTGTGTAATATAATATTTTATATTTAGTCAAAAGCTTAGGTTTATCACATGAGCTGATCTGATTAGATAATCTAGAATATACGTTAAAGTTTTACTAGGTCTATTAGTTGGTTAATCGCTAGATTAACTTGATCATTTGAGTGCAGTAAAAGAAAACTAAAAGGTGCATTAATGTCTCTAAAATCTAAAATGTAAGTACTCCAAAAAGATAATCTGAAAAAGTTGCTGTAATCTACGACCTTAAATAGATCGGACTGTACAGGTAGCAGAAAATAAAAATTTATTTCAATAAAACTCTTATTCCTTGCTACTTGTACACTGGTTATGTAACATATTGTAATGATGACTTTATTTACGTTCTATGTTACAATAAATGAATTCCGGCAGTGTACATTTACGATTTCGAAATAGATAATCCTCTTGAAAGTCATTCTCGAACGCAGTTTGTGTGTAACGTTTATTACTCATTTACCTTTGTTTCCACAAGAAGAATCAAAACTAGAAAATACATACTTGGTTAAATTAGGAAAGACCTTAATTCTAGACTTGAAAACCTACGGAAATGAAGAATTACTTTTGAAGTAATAGAGCACTCTGTATATTTGTTTGTCAGAGCAATAGATCAATTTATTAGTTATTGAAGCAGTAGTGTATGAACATAGTTAAAAGTTCATAATATAAATGTAAAGTTATTCGTAGATTTAATGAACTAACAATTATTATCTAAATGTAAAGTCTTACATTAATACAATTAATAAATTTATAAAGTCAGGGTACATTTGTGCATAAATTCATTATGTGAATGTAAAATTATATTTTCTTTTGTATCAACAATATTTATGATCATACTCTCATATTTTTATTATTAATTCTGATTATAATTATATCCCAAATACATCTTTAACTTTATAATTTTAGTAATCCACACATCTCGAATAATATGAAAACGACTAAAAATTTTTGAATATTGTTTATAAAGAAACGTTAGTGTAGTTCCTGAATACAGTTTTGATCTATGACAGAAGCTTCTTTTCGTGCTCTCACACGGAAGAAGGTTTCAATGCCAAGTACCCAAGAGAAATAAACTCAATAACTGTTAAATAAATAACAATTAAATTTCATATTTTAATGTTCTGGAAAAATATACAAAAATAAAAATAAATAAATTGCCTTCTTCAATATTATTTCTCATTTTAAATAAGGCACTTCCGTCGAAATTGCTGCAAATATTAAGGTTTTAAAGAAATTCAGATCAATTTCAAAATTCAGCTATTCCCTTTTTACGATAGATTTTCTTTTTCCAGTTCCGTTTTCATTTTTATCTACAATTTTGAAATCAGAAAATTATTGCTATTACCAGCCACTCTTTATGTGGTTAACAAAGCATGATGCAATCTGAAAAGTATAATGGGCTCTTGTGACTGACCTTTTTAAGGATGAACCAATCGTATTCAAGCACGTCATTTTCAGTAAAATAATAATCATATAAGGGAGTTGACCTCCGTTACTTCTTTTATAGTTTCTGGCTTTTACCTTTCTTACGTTCAAACTAAGTTAACCGAAATGATAACTGAAAATATTAATTTATCTAAAGTAAAAGTAATATTTTGGATTTGTTACCGTACTTGTTATGTATGAGTGTTAATTTTGATATCGATTTTGGTAAAAAGAGATTTTATATTTCTGTATAATGTAAGTGATATAGAATTTCACTTGAAGCTTGTTCAAGTGTAAAAGACATTTTTGTTCCAAAAGATTTTCTTTATACGAAAGTTTTGTTGTCTGGAAATAAGGCCAGAATGAAAAGACGACGATTGAACACATTATATCCACATGGGCTTTAAATTATGTAGTGTTAATAAAACAATTACAAAAATTACTTTTCTCCTTTTCTAAACAGCTTTAAGTATGTAATACCTAGCAAAAATGAATAATTATTGTATTATATTAAATCCATACATTTACTGTTTTACAGGACAAAGAAAAAAGTCTTCAAAATGTACAGAACAGTCTAATCTTCAGCATTCAAATAACCCAGAGTTCAATTTTTTAGCTCTACTCTAATCTAGAGATACAGTAATTATATGATTAATAACGAGAATAAAAAATTACTTTAATTACGCAGAAAACCGCGTTGGAAAACTCGGCTATTTATCGTTCAAGTCTTGTAAACTTGAAAACGGAAAAGATATCAAAAATTTTAATTTTTTTATTTCACAACCTTTTCTGCTTTATTGGACGATATAATAAAGTTTTTTCTACCTATAATGATCGGTTATATGCTTTGCTCTCTGTATAAGTATCAGAACAAAATTTTCTATGTTCTTATGCTGCGTTTCAGAATTTTTTTTAATTTTAATTAATTGACTAATATCTGTACTCTCTAAACTTACAGAATGTTTTTTTCCTCTTAAATACAGGTTAACTTTACAGAAATATAAAGTATTACGTGTAGATAAAAATTTAGAAATAAATTTTAGTTCTCCAACATCATTCAGTTTCTATATATGTAATAATTCAATAGCTTTTTAAAAGATATTTCATTATCTAACGGTTAATATAAAAATCTTACATTTAAAATATTGCTTTTAGTTTAGTAACAAAAGGTTATCATACAGAAATTTTATATTACGATTTTTCTATTTCTATAACAACCATTAACAACGTTAAAAAATCTGAGACAGTTTTTCTTGAGATAGCTTTTCTAGATGTTTTCTTTCGCAGAAGCATCACTCTGAGCTATGTTTTTTTAACATTTTATTTTTAAAGATTCCAAATTTATATGTGCCAGAAAAAACATAAAAGATAGTTGATTAATAAGAAGGAATTAATTGCCGTCCCATATAAATTTTAAACTACTGTCGTATTTAGATAGTAGAAAATTTCTGCACATCGCAGTTGCGTAACACAGCGGTTTCTATTCCCATAGTCAATGAAAACGCTAATTAAGAACTATACTGAATAGCAATTTCTTGAATAAACTCCTTGCAGGCACTTAGAAGTTGAATAGCTTTTTAGAATTTAAATTAGTTCCTCACATGTCAATTTACTTGATTTTTAATATTCTGTTAGTTAATTCCATATTACCAATATGTATTTAGTAAATATTCCATCATTTGTTTAATTTTCTTTCACTTTATTTGTTAGAATAGAACAACTGAAACAGAAGTTTCTTAAGATGCATTACTAAAACTTTCTTTTTCAAATGTTTTGTCATCATCTATATAGTAATTGCATGCTGAAGACACCCTCATTAACAGCAATTCCATATCCTTGATGTCGCGAATGAAAATCTCTATTGTATATCAAAGGACAAGTTTAACCCTCTTATCTTTCACAGTATAGCTATTTGCGATGATTTAAGTAAGACTACAATCTCTACGAAATTGCTTCCAACGTCGTCAAATTTGCAAATATTTAAAAACCGCTCTGCTAGAGCAGTTGACAGTTTTGAGTCGAGCTTAGGAGGTTGCGTTTAGAAAGAATAATAACGAAATATATCAATGAGTAAATTTCATTAAATATAAAGTTGCAAAAATAACTATAACAATAATCCAATAACCAGCAAATAAATTCCATGGTACAATGTTCAAATTTCAAATAAGTATGTTTAGAGGTCAGCATTATTTTACTCTATTGAGTGACACTGCAACTTTAAAACGCAAACGTGGTGACATTAAAGCTAGGATAAATCGTCTTCACATATATCTAAACTCACGAGACTCAAATAATATTGATACACGTACGAAGATTCTGATTAAATACAAGGTAAGATCGGATGGCAATTAACAACAGGAGAACAAACAAGAAAGAATCGTTATCAAACAAGATTATTTTAAGATCATATTAGATTCAGAAATAATTCTGTTAGGCGACCTTAAACCAGTATCAAATTAAGCTGTTTGAGGTAATACAATCAACGCCAACAACGTGTAGTTACCTACCATTTCCCCTTCTTATCTTTGATGAGAAATATGATTCTTTGATGTCGCCTTACGAGAGAACTAAATCAATTATTACATGTGTTTTGTTTTAGAACAATAATTATTTTTCCAGCTAAATCAGCTACACTAATGAAGATCTAGGATCTAATATAAAAAAAAATTTACAAAATCTGCCGAAACGCCAAACCACGCAAAAAGGAATTTGTATATTAAAATTAAATATCTAATTTGAAGTATACAGTGCTAATACGTTACATGACTTAATATAACAAAAAACACTTTAACATATAATATTATTATTAATAACTTAATAGTACTATATATAGAGTTGATCAAAGTTGGTAGCAACTTCAGGTAGTTTAATAAGAAGTTTGATAGTTTTAAGACAATTGAACTTAAATGAATACCTTGGAGGTTGCAGGTGTTTTAGACACTTCAATGATTATCTAAACCAATTATGTAAGAACTGGGGTGGTTTTAGGTTACGAAGACAAGCTACCATCAAAATATTCATACGAAGAATGTAAGATGGTAGATTTAAGACAATCGAACGTAAACCTAAACCCAGTTTTAATATTTTCATGCCAGAGAACAAATATCAGTGCCAAGATATTAACAGGAAATAAATAGTTAACAGCAGTATTTTAACAAAAAGGTATGTCTTAAAGTTATAAGAGTAATTATGGTTAATATTGATTTATATCGTCATGACCATTTTGCGGGGGTGGTCGGAAACTAACTCACAGTCGAGTTTGTAAATCTCCATAATAAACTTCAAGACAAAAATAAATTTAGGATGTACGGTTTGTAGTGTTGTGTATAATACATGCAGAGATGGCTGTAGGTTCAAAGAAGATCGCATCCTATTTATTTTCTTTAAATACCTTACAATAATCTAATTATTTAGGAAATTGACAAAATAATAAAAACCCAAAATTGTTAAAGTCACTGGTGTAAAAATGATCATAACTGAGTCTACTATATTTTAATTTTTAAAATCAAACGGCGAACTAGTATAACTATGGACTTACAATCCTCTATAATATGAAGTATATGCATATTGTTCAAGTTAGCTTAGCTAAATAGGGGTAAAGATAGATAATAATTTGACAAACGTATATTGCTAGAGAGAATAACCTTTGATAAGTAATACGAGCATGTACACGAGTGGGTTGTTGGAAAGACGTGAATACCTTGATTACATGTAGAACTTAGTACTTAGAAGAAAAACAAATCAGATTATTTAATTAAAATCATTTTTAAAACATAGCAGTATAATTTATTCTTTTATAAACAACTTAAATTTAGGAGTCATTTGTCAGTTTTAGCTCCCGTGTGTATTATCCACAATAACATTAAAGTAAAACTATATTTTGTTATAGCTGCAGCATACAAAAGCCAACATCCACGCCTTGAATTTTAGAAATGGACTGCATCCCACAAATCTGCGAAGTGCGGTGAGGTCCAAAAGGACGACAGAACATCTTATAACAGGTAAGTAAATTTTCATTGCCACATCAGACAAAACCACAGACAACGCCAGTGGAATAACAATTAGATCGGTAATTACATTGAAGTTGTGCTCTCGCTCGAAATTAGTGTAAATTTAGCACAATGATGAACAATAAATTAATTTCGCAAAATTTACTTTGCATTCATTTAAATTTACTAAAATAAATTTGTTCATAATTATTTCAAAATTGTTAAATAACATAAAATGTTAAATGAGGACTTACAATTTAGGAATTTCAATTTTATAGACAAATAAAAAGATAGTGTTACAGACGCACTGTTTCAATAGTCCAACTTGAAAAGTTTTAATCCTTTAGAAATGAGATAAATTTTAAACGTTTACATCTAGAATAATTTAACCGAATTAAGTCAATATAAACTTTCTTTTACAATTAGTCTTAGAATAATAAGTTTCAAGAATTTTCATTTTCTATGTTTTACTTGAACTTGGACAAAAATTTTTTATACGTTTTTATAAAAGGCAATAATCTTTCTAGTACGTTTCACGTAAGTTAAAATATTGTTCTATTAAATTTTTTTCTTAAAATAAACTATTTCTGCAATATATATGTTGCCCCTGTCATATCCTATTAACCTCCGAACAAAATATATTGGTTCGACTGACAGTCACGCTGTAACTTTTCTCCTCTGAAACTAATTTTACGAAAATAAGGAGACAACAAAATTTAGTTATGAGTGACATCTACATTTGTAGAGCAAACTTAATTTATTTTAATGTTGGGATTAAAATGGAATTATGACAGCTAAGAAAAACATTTAAATCGGATGAACAGTTTACTAATAAATAACTGTAATTTAATAACAACGTGTTTTGAGCTTATGTTCACTCAAATACCTGTTTTAATTTTTACGTATGTTTCACATATATATTATTATATATATAATAATATATTATTAAAATAAATTAAAAAAATTCCAAAGCACATTCTTTTTTTAAATTGCGTAACTGGCGGACATAACAAAAATATGACACAATCGGCTGCCTTGAGAAGGAAATGATAATAAAGCGAATCTATCAAACATATTATGACAGTTAGAATATTGATAGTAAGAGTAATATAAAAAATACTTACTTAAATTGTATGTTAGTAATTTTTATAAAAGAATCCGTTTTTTTTTGTAGAGCAGTAATTTCTTTTATGACGATGAATATTACTCCAGATGTGCACAGCGCAGGTGTTTTAACTCTTTTAGCTTGACGTTGCCTGTTAACACTTTTCTTCTTTTATATGTTTCTTTCTTCATTCAAATGCAGCTTTTAATTTAACATCCTGCAATGTGTTGGAAATAAATCTCTCGGTGAGCATTAAATAATACAAAACTAGCAGTACGGTGTATTTTATTTTTCTTTTGTTTTACTCTTCGTTTCTCATTCAAACAAAATATAAAAACAGACAACTCACCAAGCAGCTGTATATCTAGCAGTGTTTAATAACAGAACCTTTATAAGGTAGTCCGTACACCAACATATTAAATCTTGCCTTGAATCATGATGTAAAAAATTCGAAACTAACTAATCTTCATATCACCAGATAGAGTAACCAACAAAGTACCCCCATGTCTTAACTTATCTCGCTAGAAAGATTTTATAGATAGGAAAACAACAAAATGAATTTTCGTAATGAATACTAGAGATGTTAAAACATCAGGTGTTTTCAAAATTCAAAAGCTGCCAGACTTGCACAGTCATAAAAAAATATATAAAAAATATTTAGAATGTTTAGAATTAACACTTCCTACCAGTGACTGAGTAAAAGATAATTTAGTTTATTCAAATTTGTGTCTGTTGACTTCTGTTCTTTAGTATTTTGTAATTCTTCGGTTTTCTGTAATGTTTCAGTCTTTTCACATCTTGCACGGCCTACACATTTCAATATCTTCTTCATTAGTTTCATATTTTGTTTGCACTTTCATTTTCATTTTTGTCTTCTTCATATACATAAGCTTCTTTTACTTTTACTTTGATTTTCCACATTATCATTATCATCTACTAAATCTGCTATGCCCTAATCTTGTACTGAGTCTAGTTCCTCAGTTCTTCATCTTCCACTAGTAATATTTTATCAACACATTGTTTTGGTATTTTTTTATAGCAAACGATTTAACGTTTTAATATTCAAGAATACCTTAAAGCTTCGTTCACATAAGGCCGAAGTTACTATAAGCAATAATACATGACATGCAGTCTTTGTAAGACGTTTTTCTGGAAGAAAAACTTTCCACCATTCTGTGTTACTATCAGCTTATTGGCTTCAATCCCAATTTTCTTATTGCCGAATTGGTCTTCAATTTGTATTGGGCAGTTTTAACCAGAACATGTTGTATATCTTCCTCTGAAAAATTAATCTTCTGTGCAAGTTTTTGTACAAAATTCATAATTGTTACTAAATTCTTTTAGTGTCAAATCATCTTTATAATGAAGTTAGGAATTTAAGAACCTTGCAGCTAATTGTGCTGGGTGAGACATCTAAACAATGTCGAACTAAACCTAAAGTTGGCTTATTCTCTTCTAAAATCTTAATGCCTTTCGTAATTGGATTTTAAAAATTAAAGCAATCTTTACCTTTTTCATAGAGCTCATCGGACAAAACAATTATTTTTGTGTCAAAAAGTGTCTTTATTTGCAGTTATACTACCCAACATTGTACTATAAGTGCTCCATCTTGTTTCCATTGGCACTTTTAAAGTCGATTTATTCAATTGACTTTGATTTTGAATTTTTTTTAAAATTTGATGCTTACTATTATTAGAGAACTAAAAAATATCTTTAGATATTATAACAGTTTTCGACACTCCAGGAAAACACCTAAAACACACTTTAGGTGTCTTTAATTATGGCAACCATCGCTACTTTTGACAGTTTAAAAACATCCAAACGCCTTTTGGCATTCGTGGAATTAAAACCCATTTGAGTTTCCACGTTTGGTTTTAACCCAAAAGCAGGTTTTATGTATATGTATACACAAAAAAATGAGTGAAATGAATACTTTATAAGTTAAACGTAATATTAATATTCTTCAAATTGTACTCGGTTCTTTATAGTAGCCAAACTCTTTGTTAGCTGACGCACACGTTGCATCCACATCATTTATGCACACTATGTGAACATCTAAGTTTAGTGTATTCTAAAACTAGATTGCAAGGTGTCATCTCATAACCTTATTATGGGCAGACGCGAGAAATAAACAGTTAAGTAAAAAGTTGTATCTACACCACTTTCCTAGAAACTAGCTAATACTTCAAAGTGCAAATTAATATAACCTTATACAGAACAGTGCAAGATTTATGTATATCAGTTTTACTTGCTTTGCTAGAAAAGCTATATAAGCCAAATTTCTTGTAAGATCCTTTCTTTTGGTAAAGTGCATCCCCTAACTTTTGATAACTTAAGAAACTAACTTATCGTCACGTCGCGTCGTTTTGTCGAAACTTCTTGTGCAGTTTTTGTTATTAATACTTAACATCTTCAACAGTCTCAAGGTTTATTTAAATTTATTACTAGTTAGTGCACTTCCTACCATAGTACTCTAAATTTAAAAATTAAATTTCAAAAGTATCAGTGTTGACTCACTCAAGTAATTATCTCCAATTGAATGGCTATCATACTTTCTTGTTACAAACTGTACTGGTTCACAATAACAAGCTAAAAATTAAATTTTAAAACAATGAAATAATTTTGTTACTAATACACAGAATTATTATATTCCTGAAACCTTTTTCATATTTACCACCACATTGTCTTAATATTTGTTTACAAGAAGTCCTTTTCCATTCATATTTTACGCTTTCTGTATTGATTTGACCACGCTATAAGTAGTCAAATATTTGATTCTATTGTCTACCAGATGGCATGACGATATGACAAAGCCTGTAATTTTAAATGACTCTTCTTTCGTGCTTACAACAGTCTATTCGAGGATTTATTAAGAGTAGAAGCAAATTCTGTTACTGCCTTAATGTAACTATTATTAATACTCGACATTTCCAAAAGTCCTGTTTATTTTTATTAACTTATCAAAAAAATTGTACTAGTAAGTCATTTAAAAGGTTCAGTGTCTTCTGAGCTGTACGTACCAGTTGTTTACGTGATATTTTCTATTTAGAATATTATAAAGCAAAGTAATACTAGGCAAATGATTTCAAAGCAGGTGGTTTTTACTGAAAAATTATTTTGATTACGTAACTGTATTATTATATAATTTCTGCAAATTCTAATAAATTACAATTATTATTATACGTTTATTATGCTTGTAGACATTACACCAACTACAACTACAAAGTTGTTGTTTCTTGTCATTTGAATCTTTTAAATGTACAATCAGTGAGTCTTGTGCGCAAGTTGAATTTTGTAAAGAATTTAATTAAAGCTGTTGCCACTTAGCATATAGCTTGCAAAATTTACATTTGACGTGTTACAGAAAGGTTCATATGCTAAGTTGATTAAAATTCTCAGTGTAGACATTGCAGCTTATTTGCAGAAGTAAATTTGTCAAATAATTTTTGAATTAAATTATTTCAAAGTTTCAGCTGCATATTTTGATAGTGTTTGTAAACGACTTTGCTGAAAACTTGGATTATTCTACATTGGTATGTTTCACTGGATTTGCATGTAAACTGTTCCTTAATTTTTCAATTGGAAAATAAATTCACGGTTTACATCTACGTATGTAATATACACTGAGGTCCAAATGTAACGAATAAATTAATTTTCTACATTAATAAGCCTGTAAACAAAAAATCCTGAAACACGCCAATTTTTAAATTTAAAATGACATTTTCTGACTCTAAAAAATTACCCCCCCACTTCAATCCCCTTCCAAGAGGCAGCAACATCCCATTTTATTTAAATTGCATGAGGGGTCATGTAATACCTCGTTTCAAAGAGCATTTAATTACCTATTTAGCAATTAAAATTTTTTTAGATTTCGTTCATTCATTTTATTGTAAATTTCTAAAAGTTATTTTCAAGATAGAACAGAAGTGGTCGTTATATCTCATGCTCCAATTTCAAAATAGATTGCCCACAAGGATTCTGCTCCGATCCAACCTTCTGAAATGTAGCATTCGGAAGCACTTTTAGGATTAACCATCCAGCGGGATGCGGAATTATAACTTTTGCTTACGATGCAATTTTAATAATTAAAACATGACAATTTAAAGCTCCTAAAAGAAAGGGAGACAAAGTATTACAAATACTAAATGAATGGGCAAAGATGAAAAATTTAAATTTAATATAAAAAGCTGAAGGACTGTTTTTTAGCAAAACACCTACAGAAGCAAGACCAACTTTTACTATAACAGACGAAAGTATAAAATAGAAACCAAGCAAATCTTCCGTTTTCAGATTAAAAACTAAAGGTATAAACCTGCCTGCTTCAAGATTATTATTTATGATGACTGTAAAAGTGAGAAAAGCTGTTTAAAGTACAAAAACGATCGGCATGTTTCAGAATGTGATATGAATAAGTGTAATTCCACCGATTTAATTTTAAAAAACATCTTTTGAAAAGAAACATTTTTAATAATGTATTTGTAAATATTCCACAAAACCTCATATTGACAACTGCACAAAAAGTAAACATATTTGAACATGGACATTCCCCATTATTTGGTACGTTTTTATTCAATTATTCCTTAGGCGCAGTTGTGAGAATTAAAAACAGTTTCACAGAAGCATTAGCGTTAGTAAAAATCAACTTTGGTAATATAAAAGCGATTGCCTAATGATAAAACCGTGTAAGTATGGTGAAAGTGGTTGCTTTAAAGCAAACTATAAGATTAAACCGAAATCGAACCAAGTGATCTATAGCAGCTTCTCTTACCAATAATTAAAAGCAAACAATAATAATTCATTAAAAATTAAGAAATCAATAATTTTTTTGTATTATTATGAGTACTTGTACTAATAATTTAGGCAGAAAAGACTCTAGTTAATAAATTAAATGTTATTGTTTTTAAGGTCTCTAAATTAATATACCTTTAAGGTAAGGCCTAAACAGGAAACTGTGTAGTAATTATTTATATTAATATAATTTATCATATATTAATATCTTACAGAGAAGATCCTAGTCAATAAATTAAATGTAAATGCTTTCTGGGTTTACTTCCGTATTCATGCATAAGTAGCAAGTTTCTACTTCAATAAAACAGTTGAGGTTGTTAATGATTTTAAAATAGGCAACAAATATATCAGATGTGACAAATTTCGTTTCTTTTCACGAAATACGTAGGTACGTTAATACAAAAACAAATGAAGAGTGAAGAAATATTTCTAGAAAATTTTACTCTAAGCCATTCTCAAATTAAAATGCAATACTATTTGCAATTTGGTTTTCTATATCCAAATCCGTAAACATTACCTGAAGTCAAATTTGTGTGTAAATAATCCTGGAGAGTTTCCAAAAATAGCGTCCCTATTCATGAATGATTAATTGTACCTAATGTACCAATTCATTTTCTTAGATCGAAAATACCTATATATCATAGGTGAACATAAACATAATTTACTAGAAAGTTAGCGAGAGTAGGGCTTTCTAATATCTTAAGCAAGATAAAAGTTATCACTGGATTAAATTTTGAAAACCGCACTTTCTTATAAATTTGAAAACAGTTTTTATCAGTAAGTTCGGTATGCTTTAACCTAATGGATAGAAATTTCTTTATACACTTAACCGCAAAATTAACGCACCACTTATACATTTAGATTTATTTTAATTACTGTGAAAATTATTATAAATTTTGAAAAATATATTAATAATAGAATACACAAACAAAATTATTTCGATAATAACAATAAATCTGACTTAAATAATTGTAGAATGAAACGAAAACGAAAATACGACTTATTTAACAAAATAGTGTAAAATGATCATCATTATTACGAACATAAAGATAACTTCTTTTGAAACATTTTTAGCCTATCAGTAACTAGTGTTACCACCTCTGGATGTTATTGTAGCCTGACTTCGCCGTGGCATACTTTCAATTAGAGACCTGATCGTTGCTTGGGGGATATCTTCCATAAGACTTTGTCGCAGCTTGTCTAAGCTGTTAGGTGGTGGATGTTGATTTCTAACTCTGCGTTCCATTATATCCTAAAAATCTTCAATTGGAGTTAGGTCTGGACTACAGGCTGGCCACTCCAGGACTTGAATATTAACATAAATTAAATATTCAGTAACAATATGTACCGCATGTGGCTTAGCATTATTGTGCCTAAGAACAAATTCCTCCCTAATTTAAGGTGCAAAAGGTACCACAAAAGATTCTAAAATGTGTGTTATGTATCTTTAAAAGTCAGACGTCCATTATCAACAATAAAAAGCTTTGTGCGAGCTGTTAATTATATTCCACTCCATACCGTCACAGAGACGCCTCCATATAATGTGGTCTATCGAATGTTACAAGCGAAATATCTTTCGTTTGGCCTTCTGTATACTCTTGGACGGCGATCAGAACTTACAAGGCAAAACTTTGACTCATCTGTAAATAACACCTGCTTCCAATCATGGATTTCCCAATCCATATGCTTCCTTGCAAAAGACAGTCTGTTTCTTCGATGGTTTACAGATAATCTGGGACCAAAATCGTAAATTCTGAACACAAAGTTTTCGTCTTATGGTCTCTTGCTAACAGCAGTGTCATGAACCTCACTTAGTTGTATTCTGAGACTTCGTGCAGTAGCGAATCGTTCCCTAAGTGCTCAAAGCTCGGAAAATCGATTCTCCACGGAGTTTGTAGCACATGGCCTGCCTTGGCCACGTCGCCTAGCATAATAATTGGTTTCTACAAACCTCTGCAGAACCCTACCGACCGTTGTATGAGGCATCCCAAACCTTTTAGCAAGTTCGGGATATGTTAGTGCTTCATTAGACAAAGTTATAATTTGAAGAGATTCATCACGATTTAAATTTGTTCTAGCATGTTCCATTGCGAACAAATGTATTGCACAATTGACAGTTATCTTATCCATTGATAACACAACGGAAAAACAATGCTTATACTTTTATTTTAAAAGTGAGGTTTCCTTACTTGAAAAACATACTCCTTATAAAAAGCTGCTATGATTTCTAAATTAAATAAAGAAGACAGACAAAAACCTACAAAATGCATAATAATAAACAAATTATTATAATTGATATTAATAAATCGGAAAATACATAATATTATTAGAAATAAAACCAAAAGTCAGAGTGGTGCGTTAATTTTGCGATTAAGTGTATTTATTAAAAAGAAAAACTTTGTAACAACCCAAATGAATTTTATTAGAAGTACTTCTACATCGAGGCGTTACATATTTAAATATTTAAAATTGTTTGATAAGTCGAATTTAGCATACTTTGCAGTAAACACTTCTTGGAGTCCAATTTAAAAATTGTCTGCTCCATTTTCTTACCATTTGCAGGGGCATAACGTTGTGCAGACATGTGAATGGTATATTATAAAAGTACAATACAGTGAAACTCCCATTTGCAAGTATCCCTAATGAATGATGGACAGTTTTTAAATCTTTAATTACCTTGTATATAAAATCTATGTAAAAGAAGCTTCCTTCAGAAAATCTGACATGAGCAGGAACAGTAAATGAATTACGTTTATATCATATTCATAAATATAATATACAGAGTGACAGGTATATTTTCGGAAATTTTTCCGGGCTGTCAAACAAGTGATTGTTGTGCCTTCAGCACTCGGTCAGTTTTCATCGCAACAAGCGCTTGCCGATAGCAGTAGAAAATTTCCATTAAATATGCCTGACAAGAGGAATATTCAGTTAAAGTCACTCGAACCAAAAACAAAATTGATATTTTGTTTAATGTTTTTTAAACCATTTCACGAGGAAAATTTACACGGAGATTTTTGCTGGATGTGTAGGCGATCCTCTAAAAAAATATCTGCCTCTTAACAACAGACATTTATGAATAGCTAGAATTGGTTTTTTTTGTGAAAAGACTGACAAATAGGGCTTCTCCAATAATTACTTGTCAGATACCTTTACCTATTGTATACATGAGTATTATTAAGATAAAATAAACTTTCTGATTCACATTAAAAAAAAAATCTTAGTTATTGTTATTTCTGTTACAATCAAGTGTTAATAAAAAAAATCCAATCTTTCTCTCAAACGGACACCGTCTTTTTCCGATAGGTGTCCGTCTAAAAGAGATTTTACTGTATACGGATTGGTGAGATCTTATGCTAAGAAACAAGAAACTAGACTATTACTGCTTAAAAGTAAGCAAACTCTTTTGGGGTAAAAACATAACTTTTAACTAAATGCGTCAAGATTAATTTAAAGTAACTAACACCATAAATTCTAAATGTCCAGGAAACTTAAAAAGTCAGATTTTTATTTTTAATGTAAACTGAAACTTTATTCACTAAAGTATTTATTTTGCTATAAAATAGTCATGTTTAGCAAACAAGAAACGGGTAAAGAATCTATTGAAAAAACATGTGGAATTAGTTCCTTTTAATTCCAACTGCATAAGTTTGAAAAGTTATCGATCTACAACGTTTTTAGAGATCTTATCTAAAGAAAATAGGTAAGATATATAAAATAAACAAAAAACACGATGAAAAATAAAAAAAACTGTTATATCTACAGCCATCTTTCTTATCACTTGTTGGCAATGAAAGGTGTACCTTATAGAAGCTTCTACTTCTTGCATCTGCTTCTCATATTTGATAATTTTTTTCACGATTACTTTACGGTTGAGTAGTAATATATTTAGACATTTTTTCTGGTTAAATATGAAGTATGTCCGATGGAGTCTTTTATAAATGTTGAAGTTCAATTATAAAAATCCCCAGTCGGCTGACAACCTCCAGCGTATAAGTATAAAATATATAAATAAACTCCCCTACTGTTGGATCCCAACAAATGCGATTTTTGAGATAGAAAAAGTATTGAAGGTAATTTTCGTCTTTACCAAACGATGCGCTAGCACTAGAACTGTAAGAAACAAAAAATTCAAAATGCCGATAGTGTCGGTTCCTTTTCTAATTCCAACTTATTCAATATTGTTAACCGTATTTCAATTAGCACAATCCACAAGATATAGGTATTTGTAAGAAAGCTATCACTCAACTAATATTCTTTTTAAACTAAAGTCTTCGAATTTTCACAAAACTAGAAAAACAAAGTTTTTTGGAAGTAGCACCGATAAAGCGATTACTGAAATAAATTGATTTATTGGGAAGATGTCACTAGAGCAATATATTAAAGAGTAGGTAATTCTACACAACAGGGGCATTATGTTATTGCAGAAGTATCTTCTTTTATTCCACTTTTGTTTAATAAACGCTACTTGAATTCACAGTTAAAACAACCAAAAATTAATAATAGAAACAAAAATAGTTTAGTTATCTAGTTGGTCTGAGTTTTGGGGTTTGTAATTTAGGAAGAATACAAGAAAGATGTTAACACAACAAAAAAAGATCTATTTTAGTAGCAGTCCTAGCTAATCTCAATTTGTCTAGAAAGAAAATAACTGAAAGTAAATATAACCTGTTCGTTTCCAAAGAAGCACCTCATCATCATCAATCCTTAAAACAAAATAATAACTCTCCAACGTCATCAAGACGTTATAATTATTTTTTCCAAGACAAGTTGATGGTGAATACAACTCAATTTTCAATGTGATTACAGAATTGATCAATCATCTGATGACATTATCGATGAGAAGAGAAATCTGTCGAGAAACGAAGTTATTTTCATTAATAACGAGAATTTCTTTTTCCTGTTCAAATATACTCAACATCAACTTATCCAAATCTACTTTAGAATTTAGAATTGAGCTATTTATAATTTATGAATTAATTTGTTCCAGAATGTATATACATGACCTCAGATGAGGGTGACTTTTACCACAAAGCAACGAGCGTGGACGGAACGGCTTGTGGAGTGTATATATTTTCAGAGCCTGATCAGAGGATTGAAATCCACTTTAATTATCTTGATGTCCCCTGCGAAAACGGAGGACTCGTTTCGGTAAGATATAGGGTAACAAAGAGAACAATTAATTATAATGAATCTCTAAACTTCTTTTATTACTTCGTTCTTCATAATTTAATTAATTAAAAAAAGATTATTTTGGGTACAAATAAGAATTGGGGATTCCTTATGGAGCGTTTTACTTTGCAATATTTCCAGCTGGGAAAATTGAATTACGTGTTCCATATTTTCTCGCTGAATTTTTATCAATGAAGCAAATGGGGTGTTGCACAAATGATTTTACAAAAGAGAGCTTTTCACTTAACGAAATTTGTGGGCGTAAAGAATTGTGTTAACCTAAATATTGAGGGAGAGATAATGAACGGGGTTTAATATTTAAAGTGTGGATTTTTCTGATGAAACATCGTTACAAAATAATAAATTTCCCGCTTTATATTATAAAAATGTCTTTTTACAGCGAACTCCCATAAAAATTAAATTTAAAAATAGAATAAGGTTACAAAAACTAACCTGATCATTCTGCTTCTTTCACAGTACGTAGACGGATGGGAATTGAATGGTCAATTTTTCCCTAGTCCAGCTGACCATCCTCGTCCTATGCAATCTCGTTTCAGCGAGTTTTGTGGGCAAAGGAAAATCAAACAGGTGTTTACAAGTTCACAAAACGTGGCGTTGATTCAATATCGAATGCCAGAAAGGGGCAGAAGTTTTAGTTTCTCAGTTAGATTCCTGAAAAATCCCACACGTAAGTACTAATCAATTTTACTACGATATAATGAGCATGTTATTAACTAGATTATATTAAGTTTACTAACTTAATTAAGTAATAGAGAAATTGTTATGTCTTTTATGGCTTTACCCAGCTATAAAGTTAATATTACTTTCCTAAAGTGGCTTTAAAGGTCAAGTTTCACTTCAGTGACAAATTTGAGTTTCTCCGAAATGAGGAATAATCATTCTTGTGGAAAGTGTATAATAATTATTTATCTAACAATAAAAACAAATTTTGTTTAATGCTGTAAATAAAAACCGTAGGTGCGAAATGTTAACGGAAAGCAATTTTCTTTCACTGAAATAGATTTAGGGAGTCTCTAGAGATATATAAGAAAAATACTTCGGGAAAGAAAATGTTGTTCCTTGATCCATTGGATTTGCAAAATACCCTAGAGTAATATCATCCAGAGTTTTCTTTTGATTAAATTCATAAACGTCAAGAGAAATTCTCTTAATGCATAATAGACAAAATCTTCAACTGATTGAAGAGGTTTTACAAATCGACAAAATGTCGTAATACTTTTGAGTGAATTTAAATTTGTTAGTGCAGCTCAGATTTCCATTTGCATCGGTAAAAGTGCATGCGATGCATTGAATATCCTAGATCAAGAAATTTATGTTTTGTTTCAGAATCTGTTTAAAATGCAATTTTAATTGCAAATTTCTATGAAATAAAAGCTTTTAACCTTTGTGAATAAATTAATTTTAAAATTTTGTTACCTAAAACCGGGTTGGAATAAATAAAGATGTAATTTAAATAGCGCCCCGAGCTGTCTATAAATTTTATATTTTTCACATCAATAATTTTTTAGTTAGAAAACAAAAAGGAATAAGAAAGGAAACAAATTAGATTCTCTGAGATGTTAGCTTTCAGCACGCCTCAGTTGCATCAATTCCCTCAATTTGGTTTGGCCGTCTTCCTACACTAACATTTGATGTTTACTTGCGGTATTTCATCTACCAACCTCAAAATCAATTTCAATTTTGCGGTTGCTGTGCCATCGTTATTAATTATCTATAAACAACCCGAAAGGAGTTTGTAATTCTCACGTATCTAAAATTCAACCTCTGTTTTAGCTTGTAATACCTTACTCCAAAGTACGGAAGATATTTTCACTTTAAGGAACTACGGTAAAAGGGCGAATTGCAGCATTAGCACCTTATTTCCTGCAGCAGTACGCGTAGCAGCTTTGAGCGTTGGCGTTGTTCCCAGCAGTGGAAGAGGAATAGAATTGGAAACCGGCACCATCCATAAGGTGCGAACGCAGGTGATGCATGCCAATATAGATTTTTATTTATTTTGCTAGTTAGCAATGGAAGTTTTTTAATTAATTGCTTTTTCTTTTTTCTAAGCTTCTTGTTAAAGCTTCTTTATGTTGAATAAAAAATATTACAGAGAAAAGAATATATTTATAGGAAAAGTTTATTTAAAAGTGTTTTTTTTTGTGTAAACCGTGTCCATAACAATGTGAAACATAAGTATTTAAATTTAAAACTGATTTCTTGCCTCTCTCGACTTTTGTCTAAATGAGATTCTTGAAACAGTTTGATGTTAAATGGAGAACAGACAACCTATTGGCACTAATTTTGAAAAGCAATAGGAGAAAGGTCTAGAATGGCATTTGAACGTGGGTTGCGTGGGATCCCAGTATTATTCCCAGATGAACATCTAATCGTCGCTTCGTTTTGCATTGAAATATACGTAGTTTAAGATCTATTTTTAACTTGTCAAGCATTTCCTTCTTGCTTTTTTTATCATCTAGTTACTTGTATATTTTCAATTTTATTCGTAATGTAACTTAAATTGTAATTAATAGAAAATGTATGTGTTTGTTGTTATTAATTCCTCCAAGTTTTACTTAATCTCTTAGATGTTTTAATGAATCCCCGAGTCTTTTTCAGATATACCTGAAAAATTCCGTGGTAGTTGGTGACCTAACTTCCGGATAACCCGAGACTGCTTGATTGGTCAGTTACTGTATAACCTGCAATCTAAATCAATCAATTTCTCTCGGTCTACCCTGAAGTTAGGTCACCATCCGCCACTGATTGAAATTTTAACGAAGAGAGATACCGAACCTACTTTCAATATCAAAATGCTAAACATCCTAAATTTCTAATAGCTTTATTAGTATCTATATCTATATCTATATCTATATTTAAAATTACAAATAAGTCCCTATGTTTCATATTAGTATGGACACCATATACAATGCCAAAATTTATCATGAGAAGTCTACAATAAATGGTAATCTCGGTGGTGTATGAAACCGATTAATCATAAAAACACATCAACATTCAAACTGATTTACTTGTTACAAACCTTGTTCTACAGGTTAGGCAATCAGATGAGGAGCATAGCATAGATGTGATTTCTGCTTTTTACTTAAAATGACGAACTTGTGATTAATTTAAATGGCTATGCAACATAAAGCATTATTTTGGCAAAGTTTCTTATCGAAAACTTTTGCAATGCTGTTTTTCCTATTTGTCTAAATTTTGCAAATAACTTCAATTAAACAAAAAATATTTAGATCAATTTTTATTATTTGGATGGCTTTCTCTAGTGCTATATCTGGAAAGTAAGTGAGAAATGACTGTAAACTCTTAATTCTTGCTCTCCATTTTTTCTGTAAAAACTTAAGACAATAAGGATTCCTTTTTAATTTAATTTAAACAGAGACAGTTGAGATTTGTTTCAACTTTTAGATATTAGATTAGTTCGAAGATGTTTTCTATACTGTAACATTTTGGAAAAAACGCACGCTATGCAGAAACAAAAATCTTTATAATACCAATAGCAAAATGTCATTTCGATATCACATCTAGTTTCCAAGCTATCAGGAGAGCAAGAAATGCCAAGACAAGATTTTGATATCTTATATCTACAGAAAGTAAACACCTAGGTGCATGCATAGTAAAAGCTTAACCATTGTATGCTTCAAAATCCTTTACTCTTTTTCTCCAAAAGATCTTTTCTTTGATCTTCACTGTTGCAAAATACTATACCGTGA
>VTPC01004993.1:0-10880 GCA_011009095.1 Ignelater luminosus
CTACCTAATTTATTACTATCTAGATACAATTCGCTAAGATTATCAGCTCCATTAAAAGCTTCCGGTTCGATAAATGAAATTTGATTATAGTCCAAGTCTAATATTTCAAGAGAAGGTATAGAAAATGTGCTTGCATTAATACTATCAATCTTATTATAACGCAGATCAATGTGCTTGAGCTGGTTTAAGTTCTTAAAAGAGTCAGGTTCGATAATTTCAATTATATTACTAGACAAGGATAATGCCTGAATTATACAGCCTGAAAACATGTCTTTATGGATCTTGGATAGTTTGTTATCAGGTAAATTAAAAACTGGGGAAATATTTTCCGAGGGGAAAAAAGCGATACAATCAATATCTACAATCTCATTCTCGTACAAAATTATATTGTGCGCTGGAGATCCGTAAAACGTATTTCGTTCTACGTTTACGATTTTATTACGATGCAAATCAAGTTCGGAAAGACTTTTTAAAGAACTGAAAGCTTTTGGTTCGATCATTTCGATCATGTTGTTTGACAAATCTAATTTTTCTACCTTGGGTCCGTGGAAAGTGGTTGCATTAATTCTCTTTATCTGGTTCCAACTTAGATGGATTTCGACAAGGTTGTTAAATTTGTCGAATTCGATAGTTGTAATTCGATTGTAGTTTAGGTACAATTTCTGTAGAGTAGACCTGGAGAACGTAGAAGAACTGACTGTGGTGATTTTGTTACTTTGCAAACTAAGTTCCTCGAGATTATTTAAATCATACAGGGCGTTTGGGCTGATAATCTCAATGTTACTATTTTCCAAGATTATTGAATAAAGCGAAAATTCTAAAAAAAACTTTTATTAGTTACTATTAAGATATTAGAAGAGGAATTCATACCGTTTGGGCTTTCGGCAGATGATGTTTCAGCAAAAATCGTATTCTTGTACAACTCGTTAGCTTCCTCATCGTACGAAAGTTCCTTTATATTTGAGTTATAGGTTGTAATTTGTTTAAGCTTGGGTAGTAAAAATTTTAGTGAAGCAATGCTGAAATGCGATAATTCCCACTGCTGGATCTCTAAGAATTCAATTACTCTCGGTATCGAATTATGTTGCACCAAAGTCGAACTTATTCCATCTCTTATCTGTTTAACAGACGTCATATTGAAGCAAGTAATTTTCTGAAATTTATTTATGTCATAATTGGTTGACTGTGCTATGCTGCTTGGCACACATAAAAGTATAGAAATTAACAGAAACGGAAACATGTTTACACCAAGTCTAAAAAGTAAATTATTTGTTAACAAAGATGATGCGAATATTAAATATGTTTAAATTACCTTTCTCGTAAAAAAATACAGAGTTGAAGATAACACGATAATGATAATAACTTTCGCCTACACCGATAAATTCTATTTGAGTAAATTTAAATCCACTAAGACAATCAAGAACGAGTCTGGTCGCCTTAGCAATTCTGGGTTGTTATAATAAGCTTGCATTCACATATTTGTACAGCATTGATACTTTAATCTTTAAAACTAATTTTTTCTTTCTATACTTGACCTCTTCTTTCATCTTCTTTTAGTGTACGTAATAAAGTTTTATCAAAACGGTTTAAATTACTAAGTAGGAATCTCGGCGATAAGCAGGTCAAACTATCGCATGTCGTTTGCAGATAGTTTATGCTAGATAACTATTTAAAAGTAATCCTGTTTTCAACAGAAGTAACGAAATGTTAGCAAAGACATGATAGCAAAATCGCAATGAGACTCAATGAATTCATATTTCCCGCTTAGACTCAAATTTTTATAGCTGATAATGTTTTTTTATTAATAACAACCAAGGTGGTATGTTGTATTCATATTTAAAATGTACCGTCAGTAAAAATGTATACACTGCCACTGATGCATAATAATGATTCATACGACATGTAACCTTGCCCTTAATTACGTATGTATAATGCTTTTGTTTCTTAACTGTGACGTAGATGTACATTGTTGTGAATAAAATGATATTCAATTCGACTTATTTTGTGGTATAAAGACACAAAATGGTATTCTTAGAATGAAAAAGTATTTATGTAGAAATACTTATGATGTATTTGGTGTTTCAGAAGTAACCTGCTATAATATTTATACAGTAATTTAAAGAAATATATATCAAACACTGACAAAAGAATAATGCCATTGTTCATTCTATTTTCAGAACTTTCTAAAATAACATTTACAAAAAATATTGTAGAAATTTTAGTACATTTTCTATTACTCATCGCCACTGTATTTAGGTAATAAAGTATTCACATATTCTGAATGAAAAGTATCTAGATATTAAAGTCTTCTCTTAATTGTAGACAGTGTGCTGAAACTTTTATTAATTTAATTAACAAACACATTTATAAGAGTGAATGTGGATATACACCATTCACGATGTTTATGGGTCGTATTAGGCCATGCTTTCATTTTGTTAGGTTGAAAGTATTTTCTTCTTTTTAAATTGCCGTACCTACTGCTGTTGCACCGTTGCACGATCAGAAATTCTGCATAAACGTTTGCTTTGTTAAAAAGAGATCAAGTTTTTTTTATATTTCGCATCTATTAATGTCAATTCTAATAATTTATAATGCTAAAGATTATAAATGAAAAGACAAAGCTGAAAATTATAAATACTTTCAAACATTTTAGAAGAATTAATCCAAATTTAAAGCTGCAAGATATCTATAATTTGCTAGAAGGCATCTTTTGGGTTAGTAACTACATTAAACGTTTTGCTTGAGTTTACGGAAGCTGATAATCTTGTTTTGTAGATTAGGCGTTCTAAATTAGAAGTGATTGTGCGACAGAGACCAGACGAGTTGAAATCTTCGGTATCTGGAAAACGACCCAAAAATAATTTGTTTTGGAATCATTTTTATAAAAAAGATTTGCAACAACTAATTTGGCAATGCAACTCTCAAAATCAATATTTTTCTTTGAATAATCTTTTGGTTAAAGTAAAGGAAAATTATGAATTTAAGGGAGGGAGGACAACTTTGTATAAGATTTTGAAATCTATGGACTACAAATATAAATAAATCGTAAAATTCTCTATGAACAAAAATAAGTTGTTGCATCCAAAATCACTTTTCTTATACAAAATTTTTACAGTTTCTAAACTCCAGTGAAAATATCCGATTCGTGTACCTAGTTGAAGTGGCATGGGAGACCAAACCTCAGTATACCAAGCGCAATTATATGCTATTAGTAAAGCGGTTAAATGAGTTAGACTAATTAACAGAGAGAAAACATGGAGCATTATAGAATAATTGCAGGCCCAAGGTCCGCCCTGGATGCTGTTATAGCGTCAAGAATAATTAACAAGATAGCTGCTCTACAGATAGACGTAGTATAAGAATATCATGCAACTGATGAATGGTAGGAAAGATATACAGGGTGTTGAATACAATGTTAATTTTTTTACTTATGTTTATATTGTTTTCGCATATTATGTACATACACAAAATGTTCACAATTTAAACATTGCACAGGATAGGACTGATCTTGTTTACAAATTACATTTTATTATTAACTTTTAATAAAATGTAAGCTGCTGTAATATAAATTGCGCAATTCCGCAGCTTTAATCAACGAACGCGTTGCCTAAGTGGTCAGGTAATCCGCGTGGCAAACGACAAGGTCAGGGTTCAAATTCCCACCGGACACTTCATGTTTATTTTTATTTTTTAAATTTTTATTTTACTCCTACCTTTGTAATAATTAACTGCAATAACAATGATAATAATAATGATAATTTATGTTTACCTTAAGAAACTTAAATAATTTTACAAATAAAGAATCTTCATGTAGTTAAGTAATATAGTGTTATGGTTGCAATAAACAAATCAATATAGCCATGAAAAACAAAAGTTTTAATTTGCTTATTGTAACTATGACAATAAATAATTTATTCTAAAACTGCATTTATTTTTTTTTCATTTGTTATTATTTATTATTATTATTATTATTGTTATTATTATTATTATTATTATTATTATTATTATTGCAATTAATTATTACAAAAAGTAAGGTCAAAATAAAAATTTGAAAAATAATCTTGAGGTTTCTGCAGGATTTGAACCCTGACCTTTTCGTATGCCACGTGGCCTCTCTGATCACTCAACCAACGTGTTCGTGAATTAAAGTTGTGAAATTTGCAGCATTTACACTACAGCACATTACATTGTATTAAACATTAATAATAAAATGTAATTAGTCCTATCCTGTGCAGTTTCTAGTTGTGAACGTTCTTTGTATTTACATCATTGCTGTAAAAACAAGCATACATTTGGATGCGTTTGTTTGCCAGAGTAAGTTCGGATTAACTCTCCGGGGGTGCGTTTGCCATCGTGCTCAGACAAGTATCTGTAGCGTTTGGAATTGCCGATTGTCGCAGATCAGGTAAAATTGAGCATTCTCAATGTGCTCGAAGTACTGCAACGTCAGCCGTGAGCATTCTGAACCAGGCATGCGCAATGCCATCGTCATCAGTTCATCAGCGAAGGAATTAGCTTCATTTCTAACTTTGATAATCTTTCTGCGTTGCTATAACGTGCTTTTGCATTTGGTGTATTTTTTTGTGTAAAACTGCCCCTTATGTTTTAAACAAGCTCTGCACTGATTTGTTTATTGCTTGGTTTAACTGTACTATGATCAGCTAACCGCAAACTTCTCCAAATGCGTTTGGCATCGTTTAATGTGAAACCGGTCACGTGATCGATATCCTTATCTGTCTCCTCTAATCTCCGAGTGCGATGGCAAACGCACCCCTGGTCAATGCTTTGTTAATTCACTGAGCGTTCGGAACATTAACCCGAAAAAAAAACAAACGCGTCTTGCCAACATTCCACCATATTTCTATAACCTATCTTTAAATGTATCATTGTAGTAAATAAAGATGACGGTATTTCTAGTTTTTACCGTTTTTACCATCAATTAGAAAATAAAAAATCTGGTTATTAAAGGGTGCCCTAAAATTGTTCATTTCTGATGAGAATCTCTATTCGTTTTCTTTATTGTTTACTATTGATAAATATTGCTGTTTCTCTTACTTTTGTGAGATAATTTCTAAGTTTATATTTTTCGGTAAGAAAATAACGAGCGTTCGTTTAAATTTCCAATTAGGGTAGGCCGTGGCTGTACATTATGTTAGGAAGGTACTTTAGACACGGCCAAATACGTGTTACATTGCAAATAAAACATTCAAATTTTAAATTTGAAAGCTGACTTCATATTTGATTATTGACAAAGCAACAATAATTCGATAATTTCTTATAATTATAAATTAATTTAGAATCTTTTAAAAAATACTATTTTCAACTCAACAAAAAGGCATACGTTTTAGAATGTTACTTTCGCACTGGAACAAACAAACAGCGAGTGGAAATATTCTATCTCTTAGTGCACGACTGATTTTCGGGAAAAATAACCGGCCTTGCCTTTCCATTATATAACAGTTTCTGGGATGTGCTGAAATATTCCGTTAAATTATTCAGGGGAACGAGCACTGTTCATAAAATTGCGACTGAAACACTTCAGACTCCATTTCGAAGAATTTCCCAGTAAACTAATCTGGCACGTACCAATTAATTTTAAAAAAGGATTTAAGCATGTGTCCTTATAAATTAACCGCTATGTCTTTCTGCTATTACAAATTTTAGTAAGAAACTCTGGAACAAAGTTTGCCGGTGACGGCAACAGAGGCAGTGCCTTATTTATATTTAAAATTGTAGTAGCGCCAACTTACTAAATACAATTAGTTATTGAAATGTATAAAAAAAACTAAACAGAATGTAGGTTAAGTGTTTTTGTCAATGCGTAAAGTGAATCAAACAATACATTATTCTATAAGCATTCACTATAACTAGCAATGGATTCCGAACTAAAAACTGAAGGAGACGAAAATAGCATAGCGCCATTCTCAGCATCTTCATATTTAAAGAGCCAAGACCACCTTTCCATATTAGGTTGTAATTTTTACGTCTAGATATCGCTTTTCAGTACAATTGTGGGTTTTTTTTTGTTTGTAGATACTAAAGATATTTCTGAAGATATATACAAACGACATGTTGATATTAATGAGGGACAAATCGGCACAGATGTGTATACTGTAGGAACGAAATTAGACGAACATAACACAGATGATTCGCAATCCATACAAAGAGACACAAAAACCTTCGAATGTAAAATAGCTGATGATAAAGATGGTTTACAAAGTAGCGAAAAGCTTTTCGCTTGCAGAGTCTGCGGCTATAAATGTGCTGTAAAGAAATATTTGCAAAAGCATATGCGCGTCCACAGTGGCAAGACACCTTTCAAATGTGGAATATGCGGTTATAAGTCTAGAGAACGAAGTAATTTACGGACGCATATGCGCGTCCACAGTGGTGAGAAACCTTTCGAATGTGGAATATGTGGTTACAAGTGCACAGTAAAAAGTAGTTTACGAAATCATATACGGATTCACGGTGGCGAAAAGCCCTTCAAATGTGGAAGTTGTGCATATGTGAGTGCAGAAAGAAGCAATCTACAAAAGCATATGCGTGTTCACAGTGATGCAAAACCTTTCGAATGTAAAATTTGTAGTTATACATATAAACGTAAAGGTGATCTACAAACACATATGCTTGTCCATAGTGGGGCAAAACCATTTGAGTGTAAAATGTGTGGTTATAAATGTAATCGGAAAGGCCATTTAAAAGCACATATTATGCGTAAGCACAGCGGCGAGAAACCCTTCGCATGTAAATTATGCGATTTTAAATCTAATCAGAGAAGTAGTTTACAAATGCACGTGCGCCTTCATGGTAGCGACAAACCTTTCGCGTGTAAAATGTGTAATTACGAATGCAATCAGAGAAGCAGTTTGCAAACTCATATGCTCGTTCACGGTGGTGAAAAGCCCTTTGTATGTGTAATGTGTGACCAAAAATTCACACGAAAAGACAGTTTACAACGGCATCGGCTCACCCACAGTGGCAAAAAACCCTTTGAATGTGAAATATGCCATCAGAAATTCACACGTAAGGGCAGTTTACAAAGACATATGCTCGTCCATATTGGCGAAAAACCCTTCGAATGTGGTACATGTGGTTATAAGTGCAGCAGAAAAAGTAATTTAGGAACACATATGCGTATTCATACTGGCGAAAAACCCTTCAGATGTGAAATATGTGGTTACAAATGTTTAGAGAGAGGAACTTTACAAAGACATATTCGTGTTCACAGTGGCGAAAAGCGGTTTGAATGCGATTTATGTGATTATAAGTGTAATGAGAGAAGCAATTTAAAAGCACATATTGCGCGTGTGCACATTTGCGAAAAACCCTTTGAATGTGAAATATGTGATTATAAATGTAAGGAGAAAGGTAATTTAAAAATACATATGCGTGTGCACAGTGGCGAAAAGCCCTTTGAATGTTTGATGTGTGATTACAAATGTACAGTGAAAAGCAGCTTACAGAGACATATTCGTGTTCATACTGGCGAGAAACCCTTCGAATGTGAAGTATGTGATTACAGATGCACCCGAAGAGGTAGCTTACAGAAACATTTGCGCATTCACAGTAGCTAGACTATCTAATGCCAAATATTTTAATAATTGATCTATAGTAATAGATTGTTTTATTTAGAATTTCCATGCACCCTTAAAAACATGATTTTAGTAACAGTCCTAATCAAATTTAAAATTTTTTATTGTAATGTAGCTATTGAAGCTCCAGTAGAGGTTTTTGTTTGTTCATACAAAAGGAGACTTTTGGCTTAGATGTGTTTACCCAAACAGTACAAAAGAAGATTAGCACACTGTTACCGAAACGATATCAAGATAAATAGTACATCATGTTGCAATCCGATACTTCAGCCTCAGGTGGTGCTGGTTTCTTTCGGCCATCTTTAAGACTATGCTTTATTAATAGCAAACTAATTAATATTTTCCATCTGACTCAGAAGCACCAGTCAACATACCAATTACAACTGTATCAGGTTTAGAATAGGTATACGTATGTATATTGTATAATGGACCACAAATTGCAAGATATGGAAAAAATGTATTCTTTATAAAAGTTTTCGTTTGTTCCAAAAACAACTATTATCGAGTTAAAAATTTGGAATTTATACAGGTTCAAAAAGTAACTTTTATGTATATTAAACTAATGTACAGATGAAATAATATCTCAAATCGAATAGCTGTCTCAATCAGTCCGTTTACTTCTGTAAATTTCTTCAGAGATTTTATTTGTAAAAAACTATAAAATAATATATAACGATTTGTTATCGTCGATATCAATTTTTTGCAATTGTTAGTAATTAATTTTAAAATCTTGAGTATTGATATCGATCTATCCCTGATGCGTACAGTCACTATTGGTTGCATATGTTCCAGGCGCTTTGCGTTTTGGCTTGTTATTGTTAGGTGGAGTTAATCTCGCTCGGGAATTGTTTAGAAATGCAATTTTCCTTTGGTTCTTAAGACCGTTTTACATCTATCTAAATTTGGAAATACATTTATAACATAATTTAGTACTAAATTTTTCACTAGTGTCAATTTTTTCCGTTTTTACGTCGAGTTTCAAAAAAGAAAAGAAAATTGGTTGCACTATAGGAAACTGTATTATCGATTTTTGTGATAGAAATATAACGCAGAATATAAATTAATCAAGATATATACAGTATATTTCAAAAAACTGATTAACAATATTGATTCATTACTACAATTTACATTGTACAGTTCTGCAAGCTACAGTTTATAATTATCGAATTTAATTGCAAATATTATGAACATTAAAAGGGTTTTGCGAACAATAATAACCTGAGTTTTTTGCTTATTTATTTGTGATATGAATTGAAACTCAATTTAGATAAATTGATTCGATTAAAGCTGAACGTCAAGAGACTCTCTATTAACGACCGCGCCAGGTACAGGTCCGGTTCTGAAAATATGTAGAATTATTAATGAATTTACTATTACATATTGTTTTTGTCGATAATCACCTTTTTTCTTGCTTAAGCTCCAGTATTGTTCTTCTAGAAGTGACAACGATCGAGATGTCTTCCGAGGATGAATCTCGTTATCGATCTTACAGTGTGTCGTAGTACGCTCTTCGACACCTAAGTGAATTCAGCGACGAATTGTATCAAGAATATCTTCTCGACTCTCTAGGAACTTGTAGTCCAGAAAGGCGGTTTCTCGAAGTTTATCATTTTGTTTAGGAGACCGGAGCTGCTAATTACCTTGTGATCTTCAGTTTTGGCTCGTTGGCGAAGTGTGAAGCTGAACTAGTGAAAGGGTGTTTTGATCGGAGCTTCAAAGACAACGTCACGGACAAAGCTGTAATTGGTCTGGATTGAATTGCAAATTGGGTGGCCGTTCCTTATTGCTGCTACCAAACAAATGATGTGGTAAATTCGTGGTGACTAAACATTAGAATTAGGCAACATATATTATACGTCTGTAGAATGTTAATTGATTTATTCAACACAAAATTCCATACAGGAGAAAAACACGACCGTCAAGACATCTATTGAAAATTGGAAAGACTAGCTAGAGGGTGATCATCGAGTAATTACACTGTTGCCACAACAGTAAGACATACTGTCAGAAACAATGATATATGTTATAAATCTTCAGAATCTGAGATTTATAGACAGTTTTGGCAACGTTGGTCGTAGCTAATGATTACTCTTTCTTCTAGCATTTAGACAAAATTTAGTACATATTGTATTATACCAGCACACAAGCATCCCTCTTAACAACACCTGAGGCACCATAGTATTCATTCATAGAATTCTAGAGAAGTGGCATGGGAGACCAAGCGCGATTAAACGCTATTCGTGAAGCGGTTAAATGGTGGTTTAGATAATTAACAACGAGAGAACGTCGAAAAGTGTAGAAAAATTGCAGACTCACGATCCGCGCTGAATGCTGTTATAGCGTCAAGAATAACTAACACGATAGCTTTACAGATATACGTAATATAAGAATATCATGCAACTGCGGAATGGTAGGAAAGATATACAGGGTGTTGAATTCAATGTTAATTTTTACTTATGCTTATATTATTTTTGCAGTTGATTTTACAGCAATTATGTATATACAAAAAATGTTCACAATTAAAAACTGAATAGGATAGGACTAATTTTGTCTACGAATTACATTTTATTATTAACTTTTAATAAAATGTAAGCTGCTGTAATATAAATTCCTCAATTCCGCACCTTTAAACCACGAGCGCGTTGCATAAGTAGTTAGGTAAGCCGCTTGGCATACGAAAAGGTCAAAGTTCAAATCCCGTCGGCGGACACCTCATGATTATTTTTGTTTTTTTTTAATTTTTCTATTTTTTTTTACATTTGTAATAATTAACTACAATAACAATGATAATAATAATAATTTATTTTTATCATAAGAAACTTAAATAATTTTACAAATAAAACAGCATAAATGTAATTATGGAATAACTGTTACGGTTGCTATAAACAAACCAGTATAGCCATGAAAAACAAAAGTTTTAATTTTACGTCAAATTCATTTTCTGTTAATTTGTTTATTGTAACCATAATAAATTATTTATTCTAAAATTACATTTAGGTTTTTTTATTACTTTTTTTTATTACTACTACTACTACTACTACTATTATTATTATTGTTGTTGCAGTTAATTATTACAAAACGTAGAGGTAAAATGAAAATTTTAAGAAAAAATGAAGTGTCCGGCGGATTTGAACCCTCGCCTTTTCGTATGCCGCGCGGCCTCCCTGATCACTGCGAATTTTGTTTCGATTCGTATTGATTTTAAAAAAAATTTATTTTCTCAAAATAACACAAAAAGGAGTTTACAATTTTTGTTGTTCAATGTTTTGTAACTTATTATAAACT
>VTPC01004996.1:0-14628 GCA_011009095.1 Ignelater luminosus
AAGCTTATAAGAAATTAAAAGTTATAACAATGTAGTTTTGGGCTCCTTTAACACCCTGTACGCCCCCGACGCCCTTTCCTGTTGCACGGCCCAGAGCTGGTAAAAACTTATTTCAGCATTTCTGTTTATTACGTAAATTTATACTACGTTAACAAAAAGGCGATGTGATTTACAAATAACAAGAGTAATACGTTTTTCTGTATACAGGGTGTTTCCTAATGGTAGTAAAGAATTTTAATTGATAATTTTTTGGCCTAATTATAAGTTGTTTTTAATTATGTAGTGTTTATTTGATTGTTGAATTTATACATTAAGAACAAGAGGTTTTGAATTATGTAGTATTTATTGGATTGTTGACTGCATACACTAAGAACAAGATGTTTTGAATTATGTAGTATTTATTTGATTGTCGACTTTGTACACTAAGAACTAACTAGAATTAACTACTACTAGTAATACAATTTCGTCGGTCTGCCATAATCATTTACCGATCACCAAAAACACGACTGCAAACTTCGAATTAAGTTTTCTTAGTCTTAAGGGTCGCTGAGGCATCCGATGCCGGGGCGGCTGGATTGCTACTTCCTACGGACCAGATGTTTGACCTTTTGTGGGTTAAGTTGCCAGAACATAAGTAGAAAAGTTCATATAAACAAGTCTGCTAAAATGTACCCCTTCCGAGATACAGAGCGTTAAAATTATTAGAAAAGATATCCAGCCATTTCAATATTCGTATAAGCTTCCATAATGATAAACTAAACTAAAACTACACATTTTTTACAAAGGTACCTTTTAAATAATAAACAATTTTATTTTAATAAATGATGGTGAAATGTATGAAACTCTGTTAAAATCAAGGAAATCTGCATTTTTAATTATCTCGAAAACGGTGCGTTTTAGGAGACAAATACAAAAATACTTTTTTATTCTAAATTAAACAGGAAAGTGAGAAGTGTTACCAGAATTTAGGAAAAATACAGTGGCGTAGGCTTTATCTGGGGAGAAAGTACAGAACCCCCTGTATCTAAGCCACTGGAATTTTATTATCATGTTATCAAATTTATATTAACTTGATATAACCTTGGGCCAAAAATGAAAGAAAAAACAAAACATAACAAAAATGTAACGAAAAGCTAATTTTTTTCTATAAATTCTAACACCCTGTATCTCGAAAAAGGTACATTTTAGGACGCTTGTTTATATGAACCTTTTTACTTATAATTAATCCAGGAATTATCTATTAAAATTTTTTACCATCATTAGGAAACATCCTGTATAACAAATTATCGAAAGGGTTGTTACTGCTTCGGTAGCAATTTTTCATAAATAAACAAAGAAAAATTAATTTAATCTTCTACTCTGTACATCAATAGACATTTAATAAATTTGCCTTTGGTAATAGGTATATTGGAAGGGGTGTTTAAAGAGTTGAAGGGGATAATTTGTTTCCGTTTGCTATTAGCCAACCCGTAAACTATAAACTATTTTGCCACTTTTATGATCCATATAAGCTTCCATATCCTAAATCACTATTGCTCCAGACTTCCATAATATTGCCTTTTTGACGGGGTAGTTGACTAGCCTGTGATGGGTCGTGGACAAGTACCTGAAGAATGTTATCACAATTAACTTCTATCTTTGCACCTACTGATGAATAGTGGGATATTTGTGAAACATTTTATATTATTGTTTGCCGTGTTAACATTCAAGAGGTGCTACTCTCTTAAGAGGAGTTATTGACGGAAACGGAAGAAAAGGTAAACTTAATTTTAAATGATTCTTTCACATATTCGGTTTCTCAACAAAATCTGTGACTTTGTTGATATTTACGGGGGTTTCGAAATATGTTTTGGGTGATTCAACCCTGTGATTTTTATACGAAACTTTCATTAAAAAACCTTTTCCAGTGTTCGTTGTATGTAGTTTGTGTTTGCACGTTGGTTTCATTCAAATCGGATGAGTGCTTCTATGTGAATCTGCAAGATCACTGTTAAATAGACTCAACTTTGGGAGTTGTTATCAACCCCTAAAACCTCAATTTAGTAACTAAAGAAAATTGCGTGTTTTTTTAGATGTCGATACTTTACAACATAGGTGAGAATAATCAAAATCGGAGAGGAACACTTGGTGATGTTCCTTGTAAGTGGTCTCAACATGTAACTTCTCCCGTCTAAGAATTCTTAATGTAGTTTCTCTAAACTGCATTAAAAAAATGAGGAAATAATTTTATTGAGTTTGCATTTCTGTATCATTTTTAACAACAAACTCTTTATTAAGAAAGTTAATAATACGAGCCCCGTCAACTATAGGTTCGGACACGTTAGAATTTTCTTTTCTTTTTTAATTTCCTTATATTAAAAGAACAAATTACAAATAGTAGTTTGGGTTTTTGCAAATAGTATGTAACAGGTATTTATTAAATACTAATTGTTATAAATTTTTACAAATATTTGTTATAAATAATAATAATAAACTTGAAATAGAAAAATGACCGTCCATTATAACTTCGGACACCACATTTAATATTGCGTAACATCGCTCTTTGCGATTTAGTAACTGTTAATTGATCAATTCTAGGAATCTTTAATTCTATGGTTTTATTTGAAGTGGTTTCGGTAGCAAATAACATACATATGCTCATGATTAACTTAGCAATACAGACTGAGTTTAAATGCATGAGCTTGAAACCAAATAGTTCTTTTCAAAAACGATGACTATTACATTTAACATCCATAACTTTTGAATGGAGCTTCTCCGGCTCAGTACCTCCGTGATCCTCTCGACAAGCCTGACAATACGCCTCCTCAACTGACCTGATCCGTGGTAGGCGGGTATACGGAAGTCATACCATGTTTATTTATAATTTATACAGGGTGTTCGAACATTGGTAGAACAGCTTCATGTAGCTATATTCCCCATGTAAAGTTGAGACGAAAATGTTTATCAAAAAAAGTTTCTCCTCGAGAAAGCAATTTAAGAACTTTAAATCTGGCAACATAGAACGAAAGTACAAACAATAATTATGAAAATGCAGTAACCAAACAAATCCCACTTGATTTATTCAATATTTAAAACAAATTATTAAACTTACAAATTACAAATTTACTCAGATTGATTGTAAAAAGTAAACTTAGTTTAACAAATGTTCAAATTGTCCTCCGTTAGCTTTCAGGCAGGCTGTTGCTCGCCATGAAAATGAATTGTGAACATTTCTAAGCATTTGTGAAGTAATTAATTGAACACTATCCATTATTCGTGCTTGCAGGTCTTACAAATTTTTTGAAGGTGTTTGGTACACTATTTCCTTCAGAAAACCCCAAACGAAGAAATCCAAAGAATTTAAATAGAGATCGCGGTAGCCACAATATAGGGCTATTACTTACGACTTATCCAACACTGCGCAAAATTTTTATTCAACCGTTCCCTGACGTTATAGGCATATTGAGCTGGTCGCCATCATGTATCCAAATCAGTTCATTTCACAGATTGAGTGGAAAGTCGTCTATCAGTTCATTAATGAATTGAAAATAATTTGCTTCATCAGGCGTGAAAAGTGAGGTCCAATAACGACACCTGCCAGTATTACAATTCAAAACATTTAAAGAGAATCTGATCTGGTTTCTAAATGGTCTGATACAATTTACAATGATTTGAGTGAGCCGACTGATGTATAGTGTGCCAACTAGAAATGACGTCTCTTGAAAAAATGGCTTCATCAGTTCACAATATTTGCTTATGGAAATCTGTTTCAGGTCAATCTGTCACAGTAACGACTTCGATAATCGTTAACAATTTAACAGTACAAAAGTGGTACGGATATAAAGAATCTTCTTTTAAAACATTATACACGGTGTACTACTTCCAGGTTTTTCAAAAACACTTTGTAAATTTTTTCTTGTTCAGGGTTAAGTTGGCGGAGCATCAGCATTAATTCGGTTTGGTACCATTTGACCTGTCTCTCTCGATCACCGATTCAATCTTCTAAATACGTTTGCTGACAAGTAACGATGATTTGAAAACCTTCTCAGGTATTCAGCTTTCGCGGCTTTACCATTTTTTTTAGCAAACACCCTGTACATATCAGCATATTCATTGAAACTAAACTTCATTGCTTACCAAAAAATGGCTCCGATGAAAGATTCGGAATGACAGCAGTGATTTTCAATGATAACTTATCGAATAAAAAATTTCCAATACGAGTCGGCTCGGAGTGCTTGTACAGCATTGCCAATAATAAGATTCTGGCCAAAAGCATTAATTTTCAGTTTGATAAAATGCAAAAGAATTTGCTGTTATTTTACAAAATCTTTTGATAATATCCTTTGATAATATTGCAAGTGGGAGGTGTACCAATGCCGGATAGTACAAACATTTTCATGTAGGACTTTTCTTCTTAGTTTTAGTTAGGAAATCTTTCTGCATGAAGCTGTTCCGCCAGTTGTCGAACACCCTGTATACAATTTCTGAATCTTTTTCTAATATATTTTTTATACTTATGCCAGATGTAATAAAAGATGGTATCATAGACAAATAAATACGTACATAAGGTATAATATTATTTATTATAATAAGATTGGACATAAAAGTATATCTTGTGGGACACCATTTTTTGATATTTTATTTTTGCATTTAACTCTTTAACGACGATTTGTTAAGTATGTATCTTGCAAACAATTTTTTCCTAACATACACGGTCAGTAACACTTCACAATTTCAAATAAGTCTAAAGTCACAATCACTAGTTCTATTTAAGATAATAGTTAACACTGCTTTATTTTGCATATGTATATCCATATTTTGAACAGATGTCAATCGGTTATTTGGAAGTCTCAAAGTTGAGTACGATGCAGTTTCTACAAGTGAATTACAAAATGCGTTAATGCCAGCACCAAATATCCAAAGGCAACAGGTAGCAATTGCCGATTTCCACGTAGCACCGCCAGAAGGTAATTAAAATTAACTTTTACTTTTTAAATAACTAACACTTAGCAAGGATATGCTAAAATTTATGTCCCTACTTTTTCAAATATTTGTTTGCACATATTCTTTTAACTTTTCTAATAGACAGTATCTAAGTATACAAACTTCTACAATTCTCTTAATTTGGTAAATAGTATTAGTTGTCTGTTTTTTCGTTTAGTTTTATGCTTTCTCAAGATTTATTGTTTATTTTATTATAGACCAAAGTTTAGAATGTCTAAAAAGACTGGCTAACGAATGGTTGCCACAGGCACCATTAAACAATTATTCTCAGTGGTCTACAGGGAGTTGCTACAGCCAAGGTAAATGTTTGCAGCATAAAGCAGCCTTTTTGATTTTACTAAGATTTAATTTGCTTTACAGAAGCACCAGATTTATTCCTTGGGAATACACTTACTTCCACGGCTGAAAATAATTTGCAACAACCCTTTCATGTAGATATTCATGAATTTAATCAGGCAATGGCTGCTGAAAATGGTATTAACTACTAGTTGCATTTATACATATTTTTAAATTACAAATTACTAATGTACTAACTATTTAGAATCTATTTATTTTCTTAACACCTGTTGGGTATAGAATGTCATAGTATAATTCCGAGTTTAAGCCATAGACGTCCGAGTTCCTTGCCAAGTTGGTTTGCTTAAAAAACAATGATCAGAATATAGCGCAGAATTGGTAGCCTAATAAGATGCAGAGTTACCCGTGTGTGGCTGGGCGAGAGTTAGAGTGAAATCGGTAGCTCGGTAGAAAAAAAAATAAGCCTTCTTACATGTCGAAGCAAGTGTTGTGATAAAACTAAATACAAACATTTGTTTAGTAGGCAGTTTCTTAGCAAATAAATTGCCAAAATTTTATACGTGTCGATAGAGCTGCCCAGCTACATTGCTGTCTGATAGGGGGCTGCCCAGTTAATTGTCTTGCCAAGTAACTCGAACGTCTAATACCACCTTTACAAAGATTAGTAATAGAATAATGCAATTTGTAGATATGTTGGTCAATTTGTTAACAAGACCAATTGGTAATACTAACTGCTCTACGACTTGCCAGGGTATTTGGCACGAAAGTAACTGGTCTTTTCCAGTAGATTCAGTCATTTCGCCATCATGTGCTTATACTCAATCTACACAAGGTACGGATTGGAAAAGATTTGTTGGAAATGTAGATAACATGTTTAAATTAATTTTAGCAATTCAAACCTCTCAAATTGAAAGTATTACAGATGTGTACCTCCCTGACAAGCAAGCTTTTCCTAGGAATATGGATATTGTCTCTTACGGTCAAAGCGCATTTTCACAATATGGTAAGCAAATCCTTTAAAAATATTTTTGTGTTTGACACTTGTATATCATAAATTTGTTACGTTTTCTTTTTTCTTCAATGTATCAGCTTATATAATTTTTAGACTCATCTGCAGAAATGAGTAGGTTGGTTGACAAAATTCGGGGTACTCTGGAAAGTGCTGCCCGCGTGAATCCTACTGTGTCAGTGCCAAGATATCAAAGTAAGTTTACAAGAAAGTCTAAATTATTTAATCATATTATTAACAAATATTTAAAATTATTGCAGAAATAGTCATGCTGGGTTCTATTGACATTATAGTCAAAACACTTTATTGAAAATATTACTCTTCAGATTTATCGTAAGTCCATAAATCGGTTCTGTTGAGTTTTTTCTTCATGTTTTTCGTATCTGTGAATATTGGTGTTTTTGAACATTTGGGGTTTTTATTTCTTTAGGGATGTAGTTATATGTATATTCCACATATATCATATTTATCTTTGTGCTCTTTTATTTTCTTTTTTGTATTTCTTGAGTTTGCAAATTTCTGTTTATGTTGATTTAAAGTATTTGGCTTTGTGGTACTTTGCTACATATGGAAAGAAGGGGTTAAACGAGAAAAAATAACTAGTACCAAATTATATGGAATAAAATTTGTTAGTGATGCTAAAATCTACAAAAAGTATAAAAATAATCTACAAAAGTATTTAAAGCCTAAAAGCAAAAACGAAATAATGACACTATCTACTGGTAATTCTTTCTCGTTTAATTTCTTTTCTTGGGTCTACTTATTGTGAAATTTACTATTTTCCTCTAATGTTTTACATTCTTATTATTTTCATTTAACATACACGCAACTATTGTGTTTTTTGTGGGTCATTTACAGACTGTCTGAATACAGTCCATACCAAGGGTGGGCAAACTTGGTTCCCGGATCAAAACATGTTTACTAGAACAACTAAATTGTTTTGCTAAATTTCGAAAGTTAGCCTTTATTGATACACTAGCTCTTTATAAGAGCAAAGTATCTGGTCCCAAGGGATCAAACTTGCCTACCCCTGGTCTTTACGGTAGGCCAAAAGCCAAAAACAGATTTTGTGTGGTGTTAAAGTTACCACGCTTTTTCATTTAATTAGATTAAAAACAACAAAGGAAAAGAAAGTAATGTTGAATATACCTTTCAGGATTACAAAAATAGCCTTTTCCAATAGGTAAACAATTTCTTTAAGCGATCAGAATTCCATATCCAGACATAAAATACGTAACAGGTAATTGAAATGGTTGGTTCGAATATGGCATTAGAAGTAATCAACTGCAATGAGTTCCAAATTGCAACGACTGCGTCTTCTAAATTTAATCATGTTTAATGTTTTAAAATATTAAATAAATACCACATCCAATAAATTCTATTTCGTTACAAAAACTTTTGTTGTTTTTTAAATAGCTCTTAAAATATCAGTCTTACATAAAAGTACTGATTAACAGTACAATGTGATACTGCATTCTGATTGGTTGATGGCATACTTTTGAATTTTCTGACAACCTTATTTATATAATTTCTGAGCATGATAGGGCGTTTAATGGTGATAATTGATCATTGTATAAGAGTTTACTAAGTTTAAATATTGAATATCAATGACAAAAACGTCACCACTCCATTATATAAAACTTCCCCATTTTGAATACAGTAATAAGTAGTTTGCGACAATAAGACTTTGTTTTTTTCTATTTTTTTGCTCTTTTGGCAAAAAATCTTAAGAAAAAAAAATCAAAATATGAATGCAAGAAAACTTTGTTCGAAGTATCATTATGTAAAGAACTGTAAAGTTATTTCAAGTACTTATAGAATTATGTAGAGACAATCTTTTTTTTTATTTAAAATAGCTACTACCAGCTTCCCATGGAAAACATAATTAAATCATATGGTAAGTCTTACTGCTCTATTTTTATTTGATAGGATTAACTTTATCATGTTAAATATTATTGATAGATCTTCTTTCAATATGTAGGCTTCTATAGCTTTGCAATTGCTGCGATTGACAGCCCGTTTGATTCCTGACAGAGACGTATTAAGGTACCATACTAGGTCTAAAACTCCTTATAACGAAATTAAAGCAGAAAAGCGGAACCTCTTGAGTTCATTCCACGCTTAGAAATCATATAAACGAGATACAAACTGACTTATAGTGAGGTGTGATTGAACTTTCCACACCTTTTAAAATGAGGAGATGCAATATTTTGTTATTAATTGGCATCAAAGACATGCGATATGGTAAGCAATCAGTTTACTAGATAAAAGATTTAATGATCAACACTGTGTTTGTAAGGCAAACAAAGAGGGACACAGTTGAGAAAGCTTGGAACAAACATAAGAAATTTTGTTTTTTTGATCTAACTCCGTTATTACCGATTTTAGACTTTGTTTTTAAAAAAAAAGATATGTTGTCCATCAGAGCAATTTAACAAATGATAATTGTCATTCTAACGAATGTTCTAATTTCAGACAAATGATATTCATTAATTTTTTGTTAGGAATCATACAGGTTTTTGATTAGAGCAATAAAAAGATAGCAGTTTCATTTAACAAATGACAGTCGACGTCGTTCCTCGTTTGACAGGAAGTACTAAAAAGTCAATTTTAGTTTTGGACTTGGCAATATTTTTTGGTGCGACCGCAGCTTATAGTTAGAGTCTAGTAGGAGACCACTGACCAAATCAATCTAATAGAAAATTACTGAAGTATGCTTTATGCAGCAAATTCCTCAAAATAGACTGGTTCTGGTGTCCAATACTGTAGGATATTCCTATGTTTTAGATTCGCACAATGCGAGTGTGGGAACTGAATCACTAGTATTCCGTTAAAGAACAATTAACTTTCTTCATTTCGTTTACTAGATATTTCTTTTTCTTGTTTTGTCATATCAAACTCTTGAGGTGGTTACTTATAATTCCAATCTACCGATTCTGTTTTTGGTCCTCATTCTTAGGGTTGTTTCTAATAATCATACTCACTTTCATAAGAAACATCCTTAGAAGACTGAAAAAGACCACCACGGTAAAGAGAAAACTGTTCTGACAGAAGAATTTGATGGGTCCGTTTCACAACTGAAGCTTACAAAAAGGTGCACCTTTTTTTTAATAAGCTCGTTCATATTTTTTTAAGAATATCTTTACCAGAATGTTGTATGAGTACTCATTAGTAGATAAATTTTACCTTATTTTTTCGAAGAGTCCTTCTTAACCCATTAAGGATGCATTCGCGAGCATAATACGTTTATCAAAGCTTTATTACTTATATGGTCTAGCAAGGTTTGTTACATAGGTTGTCTTAAATATATTGCGGTAGGCAACTTTTAACCTTCCTCATGCCCTTCCGATTTTTCTTCTACAAACTACCAAAGCATCATTAAAACTCATCTCTTTGTAAGGTATTGCAGGAAGTTAATCATTACTCTAGTTGAGAACTTTTCCAAACATTTTATTATTGTAAAACTTATAAATTACTGATTTATTTTTGTTTTGCACTTTCCTTCCCATTACTAATTATTACATTGTGTTTTTAGATGCGGCTATAGCTCTACTTCCATATGACAATAGAATGGTTTCCTTCCCAGATGACTCTCTGAATAATAAAATGATGTCTAATAAAGGCACATCAAAAGATAGATTACAACATTCAGTATATTCTGAAGGGAACAGCACTTTGTCATCAGCCGCACTTGGTTCTTTACAACCACCAGCAGCTTCAAGTTCAGTTGTAGATTATTCGAAAACTGGAGCTCGACCGAAAGATCGATCATATTTTAATATAAATAATTCTCCTGCTACTAGTGCTGTATATCAACCAGCAAACGAATTCTACATCACAAATGATACAACGATCTTCACTAATAAAAGTGCTAACCTTAAATTCTGTAAATTTTGTTACAAGAATAAAGAGCCACCGATGATTTTTAGAAGCCATAGCTTCAGAGGAGAGGAGGGGATTTTAACGTGTCCGGTTTTAAGAAAATATGAATGTCCCACTTGTGGAGCTACAGGTGACTTTGCTCATACCGCAAAATATTGCCCCTTGTATACACCACGTCGTAAGACTGCAAATACTCGAAATGAGGTAGATCAATTTAATTGCACTAACATTGATGAATTCAACAACTCATTAATACCTGGAGAAAGCAGCACCCCGATCAGGAGGGGATTTGAAGGTAGTCAACCCGCAGAGTACGTTGTTCGTCCACCAGTAATTAAAGCATTTAAAAAAAAGAAACCATTATGTAAGTTTTGTCAAAGAAATGGAAGACCTAGTTACGTTTATGAAAGTCATTCATTGCGAAATGATACTGGTAGAACTTTATGTCCATTTCTTAAGAATTATATTTGTCCCATTTGCAATGCTACTGGATATGATGCTCATACAAGAAAATATTGTCCCCTAAATACATACGAAGATGTAATTAAGAAATTGTATGAGTATTAAAGAAATTTTATGCTTATTTTTAAGTTTAATAAAAAGAAGCGTGTTTGATAATATTATTGCAACTATACAATGTCAGCTCTGCAGCGTATCGTGGTTATTCTCGATGTCATGTTTAAAGTTTATTTTTCAAAGTACCAATTATTAATTATTTTTAATTTAACATCAAGATTATTACCCAAAAACGAACACATTATTTATATTTTATGGTTCATCTTACCACATTTGTTTGGCAGTAGCAATTCGCTTTTTTTGTTTGCGTACAAAAAATTCTTATTTTCCCCTTTCAGTTGTATTTATGTTAAGCGTTTCGTGTTTTTGGTAATAGTTTTACGTCGTGTATGTTACTTTAATATTATTAGTATTTAATTGTATCAGTATTTTTATAGATTTAAGAAGACTTGCAAATAATGAGAATTTTATAAAGCTGTATTAACGTTTAATTAGTACAGGTTATGATTACCTTACTAATTAAATAATTAACAAATATTCTAAAACGTCTATTGTTCCGCTTGAGAATTTATATAGATTTTATATGATGTATTAGTACGTTATATTATTCTTTTATAAATTAAAATATAATAGTGATGTGATATTACAATATGCAAATTCTAATAAGACAATAATATTTGTCAAAATGAAAATATAAATAAATATTGATAAATTGATAAGTCAACATGCAACTAAAAGAGAATAATTTGCTGAATATAATGTGCAAAATGTGCAATAATATTTCAGTTTATTTTAATTGGGCAAAACATCAATTTCATTGTAATGCAAAAAATAAATGAACCTTCATTTTTAAAAGTTTGATTTTTCCAAATTAAAGTATTAAATTCTTCTATGAATACGTTGACACTCAATATTCTATTTAATTTCAAAAACATTTTGAAAAAAAATCTTCTCGATATTAGTTTTGTCTTTAAAACCGGTATTTTTATTTTTATATTTACAATGAAGAGGATCTGGTTATTCATTATGTATTTATTTTTGTATTTTTGTCTACAATTATCGTTTATTTATTCAGTTATGGTTATGAGTTACGACTTATGAAGATTGGTAATTATAAATCTAAACTGTGATTCTCTGATTAGTAAAGTTCCTATATATTAAAAGACTGTATTTCTATGTAATGAGAATTATATGTTTCTTTATCTGTTTCGTTCGTGTTTCAATAAAAATCTTTAAATGTATTTTTGAACTTGTTGTTTTTTACAAATCTTCTAGTATTTAAATAGTGAAGAAACAATACAAATAATAATAGTTGCTCCCTTTCTGGGACATGGTAGTACTTACATATATGACATTCACCCGACGATGATAGAGAGTAATAAAAACTGAATTTATCTAAGTTTTTAGCGTAACTTAATATTTTGCGTATTCCAGGTTAGATTCTTAACTTATGAAATATCATTTTTAACATTTCATATTTGAAATCTAATACCGTTTTCGATTCTACTGCCCGAAGACAGAGGTAAGTTGCTCGAGTGATGTCATAACCTGGATTGCGGACACTGTCAAGTGCAGTTTGTGCAGCCAGTGCAAGCAGCAAAACGAATTTATCTTAGTGCCCTGAGAGCACATCTAGCAACATAACCTTACTATTGGTTTATAATCTGCATAACCTCTGATAACCATTACATGCCTTTAGTTTGTGATAAATACTATAAATAAAGAGTTCCTTGCTCGTTGCAATGATTGTGGCTTAACACAGCATCATTTATAAAAGAGCATATTCAAGAAAGACAATTTCTGTATAAAGTTGTTGATGAAAGTTAGTAGTACATAACACAAAAAGTTTTTAGTAGTTTTTATTTATTTTATTTTATTTATCATCTAAACTGTCTTCAGATGGTGACAATAATTCTGAATATAAGGGTAATGTAGCAAATATTAACAATGCCATTATTGTTTTTTTCTTGAATTCCACAATTTCTCTCACTGCTGTATCTCCTTGAGACAAAACGACAAATCTTGCACGCAGTGCACACTACCGTCGAACTGTCACAGAATAAAATGTCAAATTCTGAAAAAGAGCATCTGCATGAAACAAAATCGAAGATACTTTTGTCCTTGAGGTTACTCTGAGTGCAACAAGGGCCGGCATAAGAACGTGCGATTTATTTATGTATTTATCACGTTGACGTGATTTACAAGTGAGTCAGAATTAAAGGGAACTAATTCCATTTTTTGACATTTTAACTTTTTTGTTTTTAATGCTGAGCTATTAAGGTGGTAGTCGATGAGAACATTGCGAGACGATATCTCATGGTGTTTTGTGTTTATTTTATGTTTTATCTATCTTCTTTAAATAAAATCCCTAGAAACATTCTAGGAGATCAATGACTTTTCAAATTCGATCTGTCAGAAGTAAAACGAACTAACTCCATACATGTTTTCTCAAATTTCTAAAATTCGAAAAGCTATTCTTTCTTTTTCTTTTTTGATAAATGTTAGTAAAAAAAAGTTTCGGTCTAGACTAAAAATAAAAGTCTGGGATGTTTTTTATCATTTCCTGAACATTAGAATTTCTAAAGTTAGTTTCTTTCAATTGTGACTCATTAATTATAGTTGTGTATAATTTGCTATTAGAGTGCTTTCCGACGAGCGGTTTTTTTTACGTGTTCACATAAACGAATTATTTTCGGTTGTTTTGATGTTAGTTATTAATTTTCCGTAGACAACCGTGCGATGATTTCGCGCGATGGAGTTTGTACGGAAAATTGATAACTACATCAAAATAAATGAATACAATCAGCTCATGTGAACACATTTTAAAATATGCCGCCGCAAATGTAGTGCTGCGTGGTAAAAAAAAAACGCTCGTCTGAAAGTACCCTTACCGATGTACATTTATCACTACTTTTTGACGGCATATCAACAACATTTAAGTAATGAGCAGAAACGGATGGGCATTTGGGCCGAGTCAAAACCGATGCATATTCTAATTTGTGATGTAAATCGTTTTTGAAATACAAACCTCAAATATTTTTGGAAATATTTTCAATAATGGGTGGGTTCCTTATCAAGATACATACAGACTAAAGACTTGAATCTGCTTGGATGTAATGTCATGATGGAAATTGTTCTTCAAGAAATTGCGTTTAATATAGTGCGATATGATTTGCATCCGAAATGCAACAAGGAAATTTATACTCTCGGTTAATGGTAAACTAAATTTGTAGACACATTAACATAGAAGTTGAAGGAAAAATTTCTGAAGTTCGTCTTAGATTAGTAAAAATTTTTTTAATGAAGGATCTAGAAAAACAAGATAAGTCCAGAATAGCAACATACAACGTCCTAATGGATGTCGCAGTAAAATCCATGTAGGAACCTTCCTATCAAGGCAGTTATTAAAATATAATACTAATGCAACGTTTGTAAAACTGGAAGAAGCGCTTCAAACCTTGATGTAAACTGGAAAAAAATAAGATTAACAATTGACAATTTTTACAAAGCTCATTACAATCTTGATCCCATTGAGATTTTGACGACTACGAAAAATAGACCGATGATACGACCAAACACCAAGGAAAGCAAGAGTTTTATAGAAATTGCCAAAACTGCGTCTGCTATGACACGATTTTAAAATATAATTTGTTTTAAAGAGCATATTCTGCGTTGGCCACGGCTTATCACTGTATCCTAACACTTTTGCAGCCCAAGTTACTTGTGAAAATTTTTTCTCCATTGCTTAAAGAACTGGTTGCGTAGCCGCCTATCAGATAGCACATTGCTATCAATACAACTTTTAATTTATTATTAGAGTTTAGTTTTCTTTATTATTTCGGTGTTTTGCTGTTATTAAGTATGTTTTCTTTAGTTAAACCATAAGAAAAAAATATGCTCTTATACTGAAGTTTGTCATGTATTTGTTCTTTTCCAGTTGC
>VTPC01004996.1:19628-55021 GCA_011009095.1 Ignelater luminosus
TTTTTTTCGTTCAATACCATCTTCATTTGATTTTTAATGAAAAACAAAATGAGCATTATGTTATTTTATTAACTGAATGTGTGTAGTTTGATGCTCTAATATGTTCGTTTTTTTTTGATACCTCCTTACGATTTTCTGTAGGTTAAGAAAAATCTGCTTTATTATAGCTTGATCGAAAGTCCGTATTTTTAGGATATTCGTATTTTTTCAAAATATTTCATTTTGTCTATGTAACACATGGGCTGAAAAGTCCCAGGCCTAACAAAGAAAACACGGTTTAGCTTTATTCATCAACGTAATTTCCATCAAGAACAACGCAATTATTCCAGCGCCGCTCTAACATTTCGATACCACTTTTGTAGAACGATTTATCTTTTGCCTCAAAATAGGACTCAGTTTCAGCGATAACCTCTTCATTCGAGCGAAATTTCTTACCGGCAAGCATTTTTTTAGGTCTGCGAACAGCCAGTAGTCGCTGGGAGCCAAATCTGGCGAATGCGGTGGATGTGCGAGCAATTCGAAGTTCAATTCATGTAGTTTTGCCATTGTTTTGATTGACTTGTGACACGGTGCGTTGTCTTGATGAAACAAAATTTTTTTCTTTGCCATATGCGGTCGTTTCTTTGCAATTTCGGCCTTCAAACGCTCCAATAACGCTATATAATATTCACTGTTGATGGTATTTCCCTTCTCAATATAGTCGATGAATATTACACCACGCACATCCCAAAATACCGAGGCCATAACCTTTCCAGCCGATTGTTGTGCTTTCGGTCGCTTTGGACGAGGTTCACCAGTTGCTGTCCACTCAGATGACGATCGTTTTGATTCCGGAGTAAAGTGATGGATCCATGTTTCATCCATTGTCACATATCGACGCAAAAATTCCGGTTTGTTACGTTTAAACATGGCCAAACACTGCTCAGAAACATCAACACGTTTTTGTTTTTGGTGAACAGTGAGCAAACGCGGCACCCACTTTGAGCAGAGCTTTCTCATAGTCAAATGCTTATGCAATATAAAGCCAACACGTTCTTTTGATATCTTTACAATGTCAGCTGTGGATTTTTTGATGTTTTCTGGTGTTACCGCCTCATTTGGACGTCCACTGCGTTCTGCATCATCGGTGTCTCTACGACCACGTTTGAAGTCAGCAAACCAACGTTTTATTGTTGTTTCTGATGGAACGGAGTCCCCATAACACTTTTCAAGCCATTGCTTCGCTTGAATTGTATTTTTTCCCATCAAGAAGCAGTGTAAAATTAAAACACGAAATTGTTTTTGATCCATTGTTTTGAAAATAACAAAAGTAGCGTCACTCTTAGCACAATAACTCACAAAATAATGAATAGAATATCATGAAATTTTAACAGCTGTCTTTTGAAGGTTAGTACTAACTGAAAAAGCGGTGAATGCAATAAAACTAGCGCCATCTATTTGTTAGGCCTGGGACTTTTCAGCCCATGTGTTATAGCAGTATGAGATATCAACAAAATACTACAACATTAAAGGGGAAAGGTTCTCCGTGGGAGATGAAGTGAGATCAAAAATAAGAATTTTCTGAAACAACAGTTCACTTTAGTTGTTCCCACTGAGAGAAAACTTTGATACACATTTAACCTCTAACGTCTAACCTCATTCTCCAAGAGACTTTGTAGAAGGCTAAATAGTAAAAAAACAAATTGTGAATAAATTTTTGGAATGTGATTAGTGATTACTAATAAGTGTGAATTTTTCGTTTTAAATATTAGACAAAAGTGATAAAAAACTGACGTCGCTTATCTAAAATTTTTAAATATTTTGTTTTGCAAGATTAGCTTAGATGCTTTCAGTTTAGCTACATTTTCAACAAACGTAACTGTAGCGATAGCTAGACCATACTTTCCAAAAGTAGATTATTTCTACTGTCGCTAAGTTAGTTGTAGGATAACTGTTTAACTGCTAACTACAATTTTCTTCAAATAGCTATGTCATTGTAGCTTAGCTACTGCCATTGAAAATGCTAACAGCTACGAGAGGGATTATTGGTTTATTTGTTTATTTGTTTTGAATCATATTGACATAATTCTAACATCATTCTATGGTTGAGAGAAATTCTTCAAAAATGTGTCACTTTCTGCAATCAGCTACATACAAAAGGTACTGGGAGAAATAATCAAACTCAAGGGATTTTTCATACTTTTATATTACGAAATTAACAGCAACTTTAATTTCTAATACTAAAAATTTTGATAATAAACATTGAGCAAAAATGGTTATATTGTATCTAATAAATCTTAACAATTTACTTATTTGTAAAAAAGTACATTACTGAAAATTTCATAACTACTTGCAAAATTAATTGCATTAAATATAAAAATTGTTACTTTATTACTAGGAATTACTCGTCATAAACTTAATTATACATAAGAACACCAGTCAAGCTTAGTTGTTGAGAATACTTATGAATATTTACATATCTTTTTGGAATCATTTTAACTATTATAAACGCATGTTTTCTACTTATTAAACTAGACAACAATAAAGTTATTAACTACTTAGTTAAATCTAACTTAGCAGTAACTTATCAATGCTTAAATAATTATTAATACTGTACAACAGTGATAGATATTTCTCTTTCTAATTATTAGAGGAGAGGTTGGTAAAATGGTCACAGTTTCAAAAAAAAAAAAATCTTAATAAGAAAAATACAGTTTACAATTTTGCAATAAATTTGGCATTTGGCAAAATTAACAGTGCTTGTGCATAATAATTAAAATTAGATAAGACGATAGCTCAATTTGTATACAAACAAAAAATATTTGTAAATGGCCGCTGTTTCTGACTGACCACTGTACCAGCCTTTGCCCTAGGCAATACATAGTAAATGTATTATTCTATAAGATTAATAAATATTAGCCATTTTTATGATTTATTTTTTATTAATTATTATTTTACAAAGTTTTTTAACTTTTTGTTTATTTATTTTTATATTTTAGATATTTAAACTAACTTTTATATGGAGCTTTGTTGGCTGCAATTTTGATAATTTTTTTAAGTGTTAGTTTATAGTTTCCTAAATGTAAATAATAAATACTTACATCATTATTTATCATTAATAGTAATTGGTTACACTACTGTATATCTAAGAACAATATTCTTTTTTAATAACTATTTAGGGTTTTCTGGAAATATGCAGAAATATTTTTAAAATAAAACCTCATTGTTTTTAATAAATAAATAAAAAGCAAGACGTTATTTTTTAAATTTTTTAATAAAATTTGCTATAATTGCATTAAAGAGATGAAAATTGATCTGGGATAATAATGTCAGAATTATAGAAATTGTCATTTATACAATAATGTCATTAAGACCATCTCTTTGTCAATATTAAATTAACTTTAGTCTCGGAATCTACTGAACATACTTAAATCTTAAGCTTTAAATATTTATATACATCATTACCAAACATTCAATAAAAATGTTTCGACCTTATAACAACTGTACAGAGTGATCAGTTAAACGAGCTTTCAGTAACATCGTAAGCAATGTTATTGAATAGATTGCCTCATCGGCTAGTTTCCATCGTATAATCCTACTTACGTAAGTCTTGATAAATATGCGTATTTTGATTTTACAAAATAATTATAATATACACACCGATTTATTTTATTTGTCTTCCGAGAGCAATAAGAAATTTAAAAGGTATCCTAAGCAGTTGTAGTATGTTTCAGGAATCATTAATAGAAAAAGGCTAATTAATCAGTTTTTATCTTAATTTTAAAAAAATTAAAGATTAGAAAATTCATATTTACTTTTGTTTTGTGTATAAAGCATCTCTATTTTAACTTACTGTTTAGTTTTTTAACATTTTCATTATCTAATATCGTTACAACAATTTCCTGAAAAACTGACACATGCTTTGTTACTAACTTTAAACTTGCCCAACTGATTTACACTGTAGTCTTAATATTTATATACACAACTTCATTTATATCAAGAACTAATGCCTTTTTAAGCTACTGAATTTTTCTCATTGTTGGAATTGTAAACTGTATGGCACATTCTTAACCAATACAGTGCAATAAAGATATTTACTCACCAGAAATTATTTTTAATACTAGTATGCTTAAAAGGCATTTATTTTTATAAATAATATTTTTACAGTGTAGTAGAACACATGTATTATTAAATAGCACCACTAACATAAAAATACTTAGCTATTTATATGTTTAAATCATAGATTTTATCATTAGAATTATTACGTTACTATATACATATTCTTTTAATACGCTCACTACACATACGCGTATCACTCGGTGTACTACGTACTACATATTGCAAATGCGCCCTTTTTGTAATCTGTTTCTATTAATAGAATATTCTTATGAACAACTGTAAATTAGAAACACTTGAGCACCTCCTTTTATTTACTACTATAAACGTATCTTCTTAAAGGTCATAAAGTTCTCTTTTCTATCAGTCGGACGTATGTTCATCCTCAGTCTTTTTATTGATTGAAGAATTAAGCACAATAGAACTATCGACTGAACCATTAGAATCCGTAACGACAGTAGGGTTTACAGCCCGCGGTTTAAGCAAACGTAAACCCATCCAATTTGCAAAAGAACTCATTGCAATCGCACCGTTTTGATGAGCACGTTCTGCCATTTGTTCTTTTTGTAACTGATAACGATAAAGAAGTGAGCCTGCTACTAGAGCTGATACTACAGCTGATACCGCTACTAATACGAAAAGTATACTAAAACCAGGAACGGGCATACAGATTCCATAAACAACTTCTTCGCGAATTCTGCCTTGAAATACAGTTACAGCTTCCGCTCTAGCATCTGGACTAAATGCTAAGTCCGCCTCAGAAATAACTTCATAAAGACCACTCACACCAACATCTGCACTACGAACTTTCCTATCTGCTACCATAAGGGATCGTTTTCTTCTTTTCGATTTATTTGAAGAGGTCTCGGATGATTCGTGAGAATTCATAAAACCTTTTCTTTCTTCTTTCTCTGGTTGGTTTTGATGCTCACTTGTAGATTTATCATCGTTATCATTACTAGACATTTGCGACAAATCAATAGAATCAATTTCAGAAGACATACTTCTAGGAGCCGGTAAAGGTGTATCTCCTTCTTTAAATTGTCTAGGTCCGTATGGGAACGTATCATGCGACATCATAAACGACTGCTATAAAAGTCAATACAAACTTTAGTATAAATTTTTTAAAAACATTTTAATATAATTACCTTATTTGGTAATTCAGCTACATCTAAAGTTGGTTCTTGATTCTCTACTACTTCATACACATTTGTAGTTTGTGTTTGTTTACTACCGCCTGGATCTAAATGCAGTGGCATTTTTACAGGTGGTAAATTAGCTCCGATTTCCGCTCCTTCATCACCTTCCTGTACGATATCATCATATATCATATCGTCGTCTTCCTCAGAATTTATAGGATCGGGTCCAGATGGAAAATTAGAAGATGCTTTATTTACAACATCCTTTCGTTCTAGAGGTCCCGGATAATGAGCAATTTCAGATTCAATATCGCCTTTTCCAGTTTGAAATTGACAATGATCTAAACAACCGTGACGACATATTTCTACTTTACATTTTATATGTACGCTGAGTGCATCCGGAAACTTGAACGCATGAAAGAAAGCATACGTTATTACGGATGCTCTTTCATCCGCACCTCTTGCCTTAAGAAATCTACTAATCATCTTTGGACGTAAAACGCAACCTGCTTCGTCTGACAGCTGAATAACGTGTCCACCTCCATCCGAAGCCATGCAAGATTTAACCCTCATGTCGAATTCTCCTTAAGAAAAAGTAAAAAAACTAATAAATATTTTAATTTAACTAGTCACATTCACAAATTATACCTCTATAATCATTAATCGCAACTACAAGGGTCAACGTCGAACCTAGCGGTACGATTCCACTAACAGGAGGCGCCCACGGGCCTTTCCCATGTTGAATTTCCATCCAGCAGTCAACGTTGTCACCTGTTTAAATCAAAATCTCACAATTTATTTCATACGGTCTCTTTCAAACGCCTATAATGTAAAATTAATAAATTGTTGAAAAGATCTTTTACCTCTAAAATCCAGCTGTATGACATCAAGGTCGGCAATAACCATAGGGGGTTTCGAAGCCGTCTTCTCGTAGTCATTAAACCACTCACAACGCAGCCGCTTCGCTTCGTCCCACACTTCCAATAAGTCTTTATCATATTGCACAACTACAGTATTTTCGTAAAACTGTCCGTGTAAATCAGGTTTAGTGCCACATCGCGTATATGCAATACGAAATGAAAAAGAAGTTTGTCCCGTCGAAGGCGGCACATATACACAACGCGGATCACCATGTTGTCCTTTAGAAGACACTATACCTTCAAAAGGGTGCGAAAACGAGAGATGAACATCCATATGATCTTTACCACACATTACTTCTAGCGACTGAATCGATGGCATTCCATCCGGTCTTTCCAAAGGCCAAATATCACCGTTGCCTCCAACCACATTGATTATCTGAAATAACTTTATTGAATTAAAATTTTGTTAAAATAATTGCTGTTGAATGCTTTGTTTCGTAAATAGAAATTGTTTGATTTTTAATTATTTAGGCGACAAGAAGAAATATTTCTAAAATAATGTCCTAACATAAAGTTTCTTTCCCGTTATAGTTGATGTTTATTTCTTCTTGAGTATTGACCGATGACCCCTTAGACCATTGGTCAGCATGACACTGCCCTTTTTTAAGCGTTAGACGCACGAATCTTATCGTGATCTACAGTTTATTAAGACACAAAAAATGTCACGAATAACAATAAAAATACCTACTTTGTATCCGCATGGGTGCGTCTTTATAGCTTACATGAGATTTGGAAAGGTGTAGACATAAACTTAACACAATCACAATCAGCAACTAATGATGTGTCGATGTAAGGAATTGCGTGACACGCAGCATTCCTAGGCTGTTATATAGAGATGCAGCACGAAAGAATTCTAGGAAATACAATTAACCGAATTTTTAATTGCAAATTAAATCTAAAATTTAAAAAATGCCTATAAATGTACGTATTTCTTATTCGAACATAAAAAATTTAAATGCAATGCGGATAAATAAAAAAATCAGCGTTGTTTAAAATTACTGAGTTATGGAATGCGGTTCTCAAAAATCTTGTTTGAATTTTGCAGCTGCATATTTCAGAAATTACCATGTCTGGATAAGCAATTTGTACAATCTTTAAAAGCAGTTGCTCGTTTTGTTCCTTTGCGATTTACGTTGCTCCAGAAAGATCCAACATCTGACGGATATAAATTAACATATTGTACCTTTTACGCTTTTGAAATATTTGTAAAGAAATAAAATTTATTATTTGCCATGATAGAGAATTACTAGTACGATAATTTAACGGTTGATAAATGCGTTTGATAAATGGAACTATGTAAATTATAAAGTTTTAACTCGCTGCTGAAGAATTCTACATTTCTCTTTTTAGAATCTCATATGAGCATGTATTAAAAGTTTATATAGTACAGGCTTTTTAATAATTTAAAGATATTTGAAATATTTATCCACAATTCATCATTTTAATTTTTACAATCTCTATAGAGACACGTGTACAGCCTTAATTTATAAATGAAAGCAAGAACTCTTGTTATTTGCGCAATCAGCTAAGCTGATACAGGGTGAGACGTCTAACTTGATATCAGTAACGGGTTTAGAGGCTGTCCTTAAAATACGTAACGCTCCAAGGGGTCCAGAGTAGCATTACACAGTGTTACCAAGGGGAAGATGGGGGTAGCAACTAACGTTACGTAACGATAAAATGTTATCGATAAAATATTATTTAAACTCATATTTACTTGTCTGAACTCAAACAGTCTGTGTGTAGACCACAACGGTCACACGCACCCCACTTCGATCCATTCCTTTTTAATAAAATCTTTTTCAATAAAAAATTAGAACATTTTCAAATTAAATGTAGGGGGGGACTTAAAGTATTGCGTTACGTAATATTTAAGGGGCGATTCAAGCTTGTGTTACGGGTGCGTTACAGGGGGGAAGAGAGGGGGTATAAAAATCGTCCAATCTTGCGTTACGTAATTTAAGGGCGGCTCCTTATGCTGTATCCCAAAGTATAAAAACCACGTTTCTTTCTGTCAGAGGATCAAAGTTAACCGCAAAACAAAAATTGTTTTCCAAGAGAGAAAAGCTAATTTTCTAAATTGTTTATTAATCTTGTTTAAAGCTTTATAAAATGTTATCTACTACTAAAATGAAGCCATAGCTTAAAGGATTGCAGATTTTGACTCATTTTTAAAAATCTGCAGAAAAATTACTTTGTTCGTTTATTCAAATATAAACAATAGATTTTTGTAGAATGTTGATCGTTTCTACCTAAAGAGGTTTTCCTGAAATCGATAACTACCTTTTCATGTTGGATCGTAAATTGGAGCTGTCAACATTTGACTCCTCGGTATGGGTCAGGTACTCATTACGGAAGAAATGTTTTTGGGAACATGTATGAATAGCTTAAAATGAATAATATCACGTAAGCTTTTTTTTTGAGTATTAAAAGACAGTGGATCAAGTCACGACCAAACTAAATAGCCCTATTGAAATTCTTAAACAAATCACTTATATTTGGCAGTAAATTCATACCCAAATATTGAAATATGTAATCGGGTAACTGCGGCACTTTTTTAAGCAAAAGGTGTTACCAATAATCAAGACCTAGAATATTCAATATGTATGTATATTGCATAATCAGAGAAATCACCCAGTCAGTCTATGCCAACAGTTGTTTGTTGGCATTCTTTTTCTTTTTACAGCTAACCATGTCTAACCAGTTTTACCACCCGTATTTCTAACGCCAACGAATCTCTCTAACAATCAATAAAGTCCCTAACCAGTTTACCACCCTCCTCCGCAGATTCTATTCATCTACTTTCAACAAATCACGTTACCCACCTACCACTCCATCTATTACTACAAGACCTGTAGTACCTCTTTGGTCATCACCACCCCCGTCAGCAACACCATTTCATGATAGCATCAACGCCGCACACTGGAACACTCTAATATAAGGAGGCGATCAAAATTCATTTTTAATATAAACAGATTTTAGAAAAACTGTTGCATGAGATTAAAGTCAACTAAATTGTACATAACATAATGTAAGTATTAAGTTATTATTCAGTAAAACATCGGTGATGTGTTGCGCAAAAGTTGATGCTTTAACTTGGTTTTCGTTAAAACTTTGTATTGGCAAATAAATTGTAGTTCATTTGATTGTTTATTGCTATATCATTATGCCTTGTATGGATGAAGGTACCTAGATTATATTTCATGTATGTATTTTTTTTGTTGATAGTTTGAAATAATATATACCGAGTGTCAAAGAAACAAATTATGTTTATAAAGTATAAAAATGTTTGGAATAATTTTTTTTCTTTAATGCGCAAACTCCTAGCAAAACTTTTTATACTATATGAAAATACAAACCTTTTTCATACTAAAACTAAAAAGAAACGTACTAAGCGGTTGCGCAATCTTAAAATAATTAATTTTAAAATTACTATTACAAAAGAAATAAACTTGTGAGCTACTTGCTTTTCCTAATTCTTGACTTTTTTTTTAATAATTCAGCTAAAATTAAAATCTTACGTTGCTTACTTGTTAATGTAATGGTTTTAATTATTACAACAATCACAATACTCCTATTTTTTTCTTTCTTTAGATAAATTTCCAGCTGATGATCTTATTACATTTCAAAAAAGATTTTTATGTATTTTATTTGAAAGTAACTAAATTCAAACAGATTGATAAAAAGTTTATATATTTGGAAAATTTTATTATTTTCAAAACATTTTGCCTCGGTGGTTTCATGTAGGATGTTAAGAAGAAGGTATCGAATCTTATAAAGCAGCAGTTTATATTAAGGTGATATAATTGTAGTAGGCATAGGGAGAAGTTTTTTAAAAACAAAAGCGCTTGATTAGAAAAAATTATGCAAAAGAAATCTTTCCAATCTATAAAGAAGTAAAAAAAGAAAAAAATGACTGTTATCCAAAAGAAATGTCAGTCACGGTGATGGAAGCAAAAGTGCCAGTGCAGTCGTTATTAGATCACGCAACAAATCGTTTGCTACATGCTCAAGAAGAAATGATTACCGTCTTAGATCCCTCAACAGATTTTAATTAATATCTAAGAGGGGATTTGATGGAATCTCAAATCATACGCAGTATATGAAAAGGTTTTCATCAGAGGCCAGTGAGTAGTGATGACAAATACATGTTTTTTTTGTCTATGGTACCTTTAAGATTAAGAAACGAAACGAACAATCACAAATCTGTTGTGTGGCAAAACCACGATCGTCATCTTCACGTTTTTGCAGACTTATAAAACTGCAGTACCAAAAAGAAACCAACGAACTTGTAAAAACTGAAAAAGAGAATATAGATAATAAAATAAACAATTTGATACCTACAAAAGTCATAATCAGTGCTAAAGCTTATATGATAAAACATAAACTTATTTTGACCATGGTTGATAGCAAAATTTGCAATTCACTTACAGAAACCAAATCTGCAATTACTTTTATGTGATGCAACAGCTAAAGAGTTTAATAATTTAGACAAAATTCCAGAAAGACCTATACTTGTCTTTTGGCATTTACATTTTGCATTCTTAGATAGAATGTTTGAATGCATTTTACACATTACATATAAATTACCAGTGAAATCATGGCGTATATAATAAAGAAAATTGAACAACAAGTTGAAGAAAATAGTAATAATGGCAACGTAGCAAGAAAGTTTTTTCAACATTATGAATTATCCGCATCCATAACTGAAATAGATAAAGAATTAATATGCAAATTTTACATAATATTGCAAACTATATCTAGCGGTTTCAATATAAATGTAGATAAATTTAGGAGTTTTTGCTTAGAAACATCCCGATTGTATGTTAAACTGTATTCTTGGTATCCTGTAAGCATCAGTCTACATAAAATTCTTATACATGGTAGTGAAATACTATCAGAAGCTATACTCCCTATCGGACAATTCAGCGAAGAAGCTCAAGAAGCAAGAAATAGGGATTCTAAAATTTATAGCTAGAATTTTAGCAGAAAAACTTCTCGAAAAGATAATTTTACTGATATTTTCAATAGACTGTTGATTTATTCTGATCCTATCATTACCTTCACTCGCTCTCTTATGGTACTTAGTCGAAAAGCATTTGATCCTGATGCAATAGAAATGCTGCTTGAAGAGCCGATAATTTCTGTTTAAATTTGTGTAATAATGAATTGAAAAAGAAACTGTAATGTGTGTTAAAATCACTTAAAGACTTTATTTTGATTTAATTACATATGCTAGTAACAGTATTTATTTATTTAAAATGATTTTGATGAGTTTAAATAAGATACAGAATTTTGAGCACTCTCTCATATGAACAGGTCCTAGTGTGCGCCGCCACGAACATCTTCCATCGTCATCTTCAATATTACCTACTATTCACTATTATCAATCATCTTGTTAAGCAGCGAGCATAATGATTTTTCTATAATGTCCAGTTGTGAACAGAATTGAAAAGGTTTTGAAAGGCTGCTGTAGAGAAATTATCGATGTAACGTAAATGAAAAAGTGATGTATTTGTACATTACTAGAACACGTACAATGGCTAATTGACCTGTTAATTAAAGTAGTATATTTTGAATCTGTTGTATAGATATTTTCGTCGTAAATTCAATCTGCCAATCCAAAGGCAGATTCCTTTATGGAATATCATTTTGAGATAGGTAAAAAATTTTAACAAAGTTGAAAGTGTGAGATCAAAATTTACTGATGATACTTGTAGATTTTGTATACCAGAAAATATTTTTAGGGCTAGAGTAAGAATTCAATTGTCCGATTTAAAAGTTTCTAAATTTTTTCATAAAGACTTTTTGAAGAGGAAGAGTTTACCAGACACGCCCTCTAGGAACAGGAGCTCAAAGTTATGATTTGCAGAGAATTAGACCTGATTGACAATAACAAACATTTGCATTATGCTAGATTCCAGAAGCAGATAGTAGTAATATAGTACATAGAAATGGATGGTGGATATCTTACGAATTTCATATTTACGCACTAATACTTAGTCTTGTAATAAATTTCTCAAGATATATTTTTAAGTTTTATTGAAAACTGGCTCAGACACATTATGTGCTCCTTCCAAACAAGCTATCAAAAATAGTTCAGTCTTGTTACCAGATCTTGAGTAGAGCCCAAATAAGTTTAACGTTTCCTAAAAAAGTCTACTGGTGTATTTATCAAAAGTAAAAAAAAAATGATTGATCATAAAAGCATTACTGGCTCGTCTCGAAGAGTCTTCCAATACTTTAAATTGCCAAGTTGTTAAAACCAAGGATAAAATCGTAAACCACATTGTGTCATTTGCTAGATGTTTCTTAAAGTGTAAATAACCGTGAATAAGAAAAGAAGTTAACAGTTCAAAAAAACTACTCAGTCAGTTATCAAAAAACAGGCTGTTCTAAACGTTTTTACGATGAAACGACTGATTTTCAAGATTGTCGGAACTGGAAAGTGCAATTAGTCAGAATTTTATAACTGACCGTTGATATGTTCAGAAACAAACTTGAAAAACTTGAGATACTTTAGTTGTAACTTAAAACCCAAACTGAAGTCATCACTTGCTGCTAGTACAAATAATCAATTTAAAAATTAGGTTTGTGGAGGCTTCTGCTTCATTCCATTACAATCCAGCACTTCACAACCATTTGAATTCATTATCATGCAATCTACCGTTATCACAATTCACAGTTTTATTAGCTCAATGTAAATCTATCCTTAACCGAAATCTTTATAAAAGTGTGAACTAGTTTTAACGTAACTTGAACCTATAAGCGTAACATACTAATAATGTAATACCGTGAGAGCAACAAAAAAACCAAGTCAGAAATACCCTTTGAATTTTAAAAAATTGTCTTAGAGTAATCCTTAAATTACAAATTCAAACATTAAACTTTTTAATGTCATAATCATTTTGATTATTCAATATTCCCATTCACCACTTTTATTCTTGATACCATTACGAAATCTACTCTAATGCAATTGGTTGAATTACGTGATCAATACAAATTTTTAAACTTCCCCTTGATAAATCATTGTACCATTTCTTTTGATAATAATCAGTGTTGTTGTTCATTCCTAAACGTATCTCGGGACTGATTTAAGTAAAGCAAATATCAAACATTGTGGTGTGAGTTGCGGATGTGTGAAGTCGTCGTTTGTTATGCTCCTTCTTGTTCAGCCCTTGTCCGTGTAATGGTGCTGATTTTTTCATTCCGGGAAATGTCTCTATTCGGAGTGCATAGATCAGGGTGGAATTCCTTTGTTTCCCCATTTTATATATCCCGGACAATCTGGGCATGGGGAATGGACAGGCTCTAAGCTGACTCCTCTTTGTGCTCCTGGTAGTACTGTTTGCCAATATCTCTTGGAACAGAGGATTAGAAGGTTGTAAGCCATCGTAGTGAGGTCGTGAGAAGAATCAACTTCGGTTCCAAGCTTCTTTCACTTTTGTATCCATCAAGTTCACAAACTTCCATCACCTTGCAAGTTCATCACGTTAGATCGTTCAACTCACACTCTAGTGTTGGATCAAATAAATTTTAATTGATTGACTATCCATCCATTCAACGTCATCAACTTCCCTCGCCCGCACTCAATAACTTTTACTCTATTCAAACTTAATTATGAACGTGTAGCAATCCGCTCCAGCACCAACTTCAGGCCAAATAGTCGTGATGCTTAACACGGTTTCTGCTTCCCAGAATGAGTTGTAGGAAGCAGTACGACATGATATCGAGCTTTCATCAGATGAAAGAAAATCTGTCTTTCTCGAAATGTGCCATTTATTTAACTTTCTGGATATTTCTTAAAGGAGATCTATTATAGATCTTCCCTGACTTTTACCATAGAAATATTGTAAACTCCTATTATAAATCAGCACACTAAATAACTACAAATGTATCATCCTCTGCTGATATCATTGAAAAATATATCTCAAAGCTTGAACTAGTATATATGGTAGTCTCACATTTTACTGCCTTTGTAGAGTACACAGTTAGATATATGTGTTATTTGCTTACTTCAATCAGTGAATTATAAACATAAACCCCTTACCAAAGTAATGTAATGTACAATAAATTCAAGGTTATTAAAGGTATATTGCTGTGGTTTAATATTCGTGAACAATATACGTAATTATGATGACAAAAAGAAAACAAATGGGAAATGTTAAAATAAATTTTAGAGAAAGGGCCTTATTGTTGGATAAACTAGCTAAAGAATTTATTTTGTTTTATGTCTTCATATTAATTATTAAGAAGTCTTAATTATGATTAACCACAACTACAATATAAACGTAACTTAAACTTTCAACAAGATGTCAGTATACCACAGCATCCTTTTTTCCCATCCTTTCAAATAAGATTATTATGGCTTCGCTGTTGATTTAAGTCAACAGCTCTAATCTTAAATCATTTTCATTAACTTTATTATGATCTTAAATCTTAAAAGAGTAATTTTAAATTACACCTTCGAGTTAATTATGCACGCGCGGACAGAAACGAGACTCAGGATAGATATTTATCAAACGGGACTGTTCAAATAGAATCAGGTAAAGATGTGCATGCAATGCTCATAAGAGCGTAGCAATTTATAGTCTAGTTTGATCACGAATTCATCTACTGTATTCATGCGTACTCATATAAATAGTTCTCGCGTTTTGCAATCCACAAATAAAACGGATATTTTTCTTTGCGTATTCAATAAAACTAGCCATTCCTATTTATAAGCAACCATATCCGTTTGTTCATCCCATTTTCTCGTTGTGGAATTTACACAATTTATCTAAAATCCACTAATTTATTAGCATGTCCAGGAATGTTTATTGTCGTGAAAAATTTCCGCTTTTGACACACGAAACATTCGCATTAATGATCATAATTATGATATCCTTGTTGTCAGGTGGTAAACAGAGAATACTGGAAGAATTTTAAATTTTGCGAGCACCGTTAAGTGGAACTCCCACATTATGTATACTTTTTGAAACCTGGTGGTCTTTAACAATCGCAAGATGTAATTTAGTGTGACATTTAGATAAGTTGTAGACAAAATTATTTAAATTCTCTCTTGTTGGATGGCTGTAAATTGCTTTGTTGTAGACTCGTCTTACTAATTGTAAAACATGTATAATGGTTATTCTTAGCATAAAGATAATTTGCTGAGAAGTAAGACTAAAGCTTAAAATGCGTTAACATGAGAAATGCAATTTTGTGTCTGAAGTAAAAACTTTATTACCGTCATTATCCTTATTATAGTGTTCTGGTGGCAACTCCTGTTAATAAACAATTTCATGGTTTACTTTCTTATCTTAAATTGTTAATCATTATTTTAACCAATATAAAGTAAGAATAAAAGAAACAACAGGAATATGCGTACATACTACGAGAAATAGAAGATTGCTTTGTTGTTATGAACTCAAAATTAGATCTTTTTAGTACTAAGTAACAGAGCGGTGGAGATGTCTCAATTAGTGATTTTAGCAAAAGGTTGGTGCATAAACCATTACTTAAGCAACATTTATGATAATTTTTTTTTATTTAGAAAACGATATTTTGCCTTGTTTTGATAACCTTAATTGATTAATGTGGTAGCTTCTAACAACTAACACTCATACTAAATAGTCAATGAGTTAAAGATCTTGTGAGCAATAGTAATCCAAAAATGTTAGATCAGATTTCAATGTCATTAATTTGCAATGGTTAGTGTTTACTATTTCTTTTTATTTTGTATAAAAATTACATTTAGGTAATTATTGGCTTGGTCACATACGTCTTTAAATCTTAATTCCGCCCAGGTCCACAGTTCAGAAGAAACTTATACTAATTCTAGATGAAGCTTAAAATGGAAGCGGTAGTGTTATGTCTTTGAATGTCACTTTACTGTTACTATTACTTTAAAATACCTATCCGCTTTAAAAATTAGAAAACGTTGAAAATGTGATAATTAGGTCTACCTATTTAGAAACCGTCAGATTGTTAAAGATTGGTTTGAGGAATATTGCACAAACATATGTGATTCTACTATTTAGATTCGTGAATTAAATTCATTTTTGCAACTGACTCAATTGTAGATTACAGGGTTTTCGCTTTTTGTCTCGGCAATACCTAATACTCAGATAAGTCCTGTGTCATACAACGTTGAAGTCAGTTCAGTGTGAATACATAGACTTAAAACTCTTAATCAGACGACTTTGGTTTATGATAAATCTCTTCCAATAAAATTTTTGTCAAAACAAAGACCAATTATGGGGCATCTCGTTCTATTTATTGTGTTGTCAAATGAAACTACGGATAAAGTCAAATTTTTAGTACCTACACCTTCTTTGTTAGATTGATTCTTGCTGTGTCCAAATACAAGCCTAATCAACTTTCCAATGCACAGTTTTTTAACTAATTGTATATCACCTGTAAGTTTTGTCATGCACATAATACGTCCAAATGAGGCGCAGTCGCAAAACAAGCAAAGCTGAAAAGCCACTAACTAAATTTGTATATGGGTTTGATTTTGCGATAAACATTCTCATGTAGCTTTTATCTCGGAGCACCAAGCAAATACAAACGTTTTGTAATAATTTAATGCATTCTGGAAAGTTTATAGTTTAGACATGCAAAGCAGTTTGGGAGCCACAATCTAATGTTTATGATGAAGATATCGATTTTTCTAAGGTGTATTTAAAATAATTGCGTGTAAAATCTCAAAACCGACTTATTTTCAGAAAACTAAAATAGAAACTGGTAGTGCTTCCTGGTTGATTTCTTTTTATATTTATTTTCAGTCGATCGCCTCTATCATTTATCATTCTATGTAGGCGTAGGATACCAAAGGGACTTGAAGCCATTAGAGAAACTGAGTTTTGCAATTTTCCAACCTGCAATAGTATCAGCAAAAGCTAGTAAAATGTCGGTGTTAAGGATATTGTGACAAAATATTTATCAACTAGGGAGCAAGTTTTCAAGTTTGCAAGCAACAACATGTCTGGGATTTAGACAATGAGTACAATCATTTTCCAGCTCATAAATTTAAGTCAGAATTGAAGAGAAAGACTTACCGAGGTACATGACTAAAGGTAAAGCACCGCAAGGAAAGTAACATTGAGTTCTAGAAGTCACTTCAGACTTTTTGAGAAACTATCACATCAGTTGTTTAAAAGCATAATGCACAATTGTGGAAAATATTCCTCGATTATGTAGTTTAAAGAAAATTAAACAGCAAAAGTTCTTAATGTCATGCGTATTTTTACCCATAGGTAATCTAACTTTTATTTTTGTACAAAAATTTTGATTGTTAAGGAGTTCATAATACAAAGTTCGTCTACATATTAGGCATTGTCAGGAGCAATCGGGCAATTGGAAGTCACGGTAACCTAATTCAATTTAGGTGATGGATGTGATCATTGAAGAAGCGTTTCCAAACTCAAAATCATGAAAACAATGTTATGGAATATAACAATAGACCACTGGAGATCATTTCAGACATTTTAAAAAACTTCCACATCAGTCATTTAGAAGCATAATGTAAGTTATAGAAAATATCTTTCGAGTAGTTCAAAGAAAGTGAAATAGCAAAGTCGCCAGTAGATCATGCATATGTTTACAACGACACGTGATATAATCTTTATTTTTATACAATTAAAGATTTGATTATTAAGGTGTCTATAATACATTACTTGTTTGCGTACTGGGTTTTGAATCGCAGCAGTCGATTGTAGTCAGACAATTAAAAGTTGCACGATGGCCCGCTCAATTTAGATGGTGAATGTGATCAGTCATCCGCGAGTTCATGGAAAAAGCGTTTCAAACTCAAAATCATTAAAACAGCGTTAAGGAATACAACAATAGGCAAAGAATTTATAATACTGGCTGGTGAGAATGTTAATCTTTTCATCATCTAAGACTTGGACACATCTTACGCCACATCGTGTTAGAAGAAAATATAAACCTGCCTATAATCACATCTATGGCCTTTACTCTAGTAAGATTTTTTCTAGCTAATCTTTTTGACAAGTGTTGCATAGTACTATATTAAATACTAATCAAATAGAAAAGCCTGCTCAAACTAGGTTTTTACCTTTTATAGGTATAGTCAAAAAAGTAATTGAAAATTGAATGAATGAAAATCTTTTAAATATTCCTTTTGACATCAAGACCTATTTGTTTATAAGTGACAGTACCTACTTTAATAACCACTTCATTAAAATAAAATTAATAATAAACATAAAACTAAGTGCCATAGTATAGTCAATTTAACTTATATTTGCACACTTAAAAAACATAAATACAAGCAGATCGAACATATAGCATAAACACCTTCTAAGTATGATAAGAGAGCTAACAAAGCTAAGTAGCATGAAAGTATATAATGGTTTTGAGTGTTTGGAGATGCCGCGACGATCCAGTATTAGTAATGCTAATACTAGCAAGTCGGGCGCGGTAGCCAGCGGGTTCTTGACCCGTTTCGCAACTTTGTCGATATGCGCGCCCATCATACCGATTCCCACACATTACGACACGTACCTACAACTGGACATTTGTCTAGCTGTTGTACACGATGAGTATAATTTACAGTGTCGTAGCATCACCTGTATACGTTATGCCAGAAAATGTCAACTCCTGCTGTCCTTTTCAACAATACCAGAAGTGCATATAGATTAGCATCGCTTAGGCCCTAGACAAACAAACATCTTAGTTACTTTGTTATGCAAATAACACTTCTTTCATTACTATAATGCAAAATGTCTCGTGGCATTAACTTCGATTGTATTATCCACATCTGATTAATTTAATTAAATTTTAAAGCACGAATCCAATGTAGTTGTACATATGTAACATATATTATTTATTAACATGTTATCAGGGGTGCTGTGTTTTGAATTACAAATAGTTAATTATTGTTTTCCTATTATGTCAGACAGGTGTATGTACTACAACTGTAATATGTACCACACCTAATAAGGCGGCACGGCGTTAATAAATGAAATACATTTGTATGTGTATTTACATACAGATACTATGCCGGCTTTCACGATAAAAATCACTGAAGACATAGAATATTTTATAATTCCGACCTCAGGTTCTTTGCGGAAGAAAAGATTTGTAAAGCATATAAATGCAACTGCTATTTTTTATTCTGCAAAGCCTTAAAAGTTCGAGTTTTCACTAAAATGCACTCTAATAAATTTGTAAAGTAATCCAGTTGAGAATTAGATGTACTAATACTTGGAATCTTGAAACTTCAATGTAACTTTAAAATAAAAGACTTGCATTTCCATTAACACCTTTCAGGGGAATGCATTGGCCCGACAAATGCTTTAATGTAGTTGTCTGAAGTTAATAATACGTTTATAAAGGGTAAAGTAAGAATAAATAATAAAAGGCCTAAAAAAAGAATTTATAAAGCTGGCGGAGGCCATTGGCGCTTCGCGGGAGGAGCATGAGATTGCATTTGCACCCCCTTGAATAAAAGACGTTCCCTCCAATTCTGCGACTCAAAATGGTTGCCAAGCAATCCAGTGACTTGGTAGACAGTAAAGCTGCGTTTTGCATTCTGTAAATTGATTCAACAGTTTGGTAGCTATGGAGTGGCTACAAAAATGCTACCGGGATTATTTGAGCAAGTAGTTATATATAAAAATTGCTACTTAGAAACTTTATTTACAGAAATGAGGAAAGGGTACTTTATTAGAAATAGTCAATTGGTTGTCATGGTTAGCATCAAATCAGGGTTGCCAGATTCATAGTTTTTCGGTGTATTTTCAAAATTTTTATGTCCTAGAAAGTTCGGACTAGTTCGCGTCCGATTTCAGCATTTCGTGATAATCAACGCAAATCAAGTTTTGTCAATACAAAAGCGAATATCTACTATAAAGCCATAGTGACACTTCAAGTTTCATGCTTGTCAGGAGCTTCTCTAGGGCAGGATTCTATTACATTGTACGTCTGACTGACTTCCAAGACAGAGCAGCCCGACCAGACCGATCGCATGTAAATGAATGAGTAACATCATACTGCATCGAATTTTTGAAGACGTTATCTCCTCTCCAGCCAGTTGAATAAGTAGATGAATGAAGACGGTCTAAGATCTTCAAGCTAGAACGGTATCTGCAGTGGCGGTGGTATGTCGATTTTCAGTTCCTGAGTTGAAGGTTAGTACAAAAGACCAACACAGAACGTTACTGAATAAATGCTATACAGTTTACAGATTAGAGATGTGTAAAAAATTGGTTTAAATCAAGGAGTTTCCTAACTGAGATATAGGTATCTTTCTATCCGAAACAGTCTAAGACTTAATAGGCAATGCTATGTAATTTTTTTCGTATTTTTAAGTTGTATTTATTTTGAAGAAGAACGTGATCAAAATTGGGCCAGGAATTGTTGCGGCAATTGCCAATGGGTTAGGCAGGATTTTATTATCTAATATAACGGTTAATCTTAAAATAAGAAAAAAGTAAATACAGTCTCTGAACAATTAATCTTGGTCGAGAAAAAAGATGTCTAATCGTGAATTCCTTCACTTACATAATTATATTTTCTTACAAGCGTCTCAGCCCCGACATCCTACATTACAAATATCATTTACTTAATAAAATTTAATTCTGGTATATAAAAGATTTGGGAAGGAGGAGTTATATCACGACTTTTGCTTACAAAAAACTATTCTGTGTGGGGAATTATGGTGCGAAGCAATAAATTAACCCAAATAGCGTTAAGTCATGATAGATGCTAGTTTTGAGCAAGGAGCATTCCTTTCATAGTGCCATCTTAAAATAAAAAACAATTTTACAGAATGTTGAGTTGAGTTGAATGACATAAAAAGTTAATCAATTATAATCTCAAATATTTACCATAATACCAACAAAGATAAAAATTAAATAATATTAAAGGTTAAAAACGTCTTCTAATTTTTGTCCAGAAGGCAACACTAGAAGAACACTGGTCATTAATAAATAACTCTCTAGCTAGCTGCAGCAGTTAATCTAAACGAGAGGTAAAAGTACCAGTAGTTAGTCATACTTCCGAAGCTCATTAGACATACGTTTTGCGGCAGCCCAGCTAGCAGACACTGCGGGATTTGCCAAATAAGCATAAGCAAAGCTGTATGTACAAGAAAATTTCAACGAAGAGATCTATCATGCTTTTAAAGCATTAGCGTCAGTTCGTCTGGTTTTTTACAGTAATTACAAAGCAGCCATTGGCTTCTAATATATTTACTTGAAACGTCGACTAATCATAAAGCACGTAAAATGGCATCATTAGCTGCAGAGGCACCACAAGGGCATTCATTTGAAAGATGTTTGCTAGGTTACGGAAAAGAGGTCATATGTAGCCACTTCCAGATTCTGCCAAAAATGATGAATGGAAAGAAGCAAGCAGTATCTCTTGAGAGCATTTGTTTAGGTTTAGGGGAAAGTTATTTGGAGTGCACGAGCACTAGCACATTCTCGGTACGACAAATCTACGTCTAACTGGAAGTGTAGCTTATGTCTAAAAACATTTAAATGGCAGTTAACAGCAGACTCCAATCTATCTTTCCGAGTGATAATTATCTAGTAGTAAAAGTAAAATTTCTACATATGCTCAATGTGAAGGAAACAGACAAAGCACGACATTGAAAATAATGAACAAAATAAGGAAAAAAGCTAATACGACCATAGAGTTGAGAGACCATTTAGTAAGTATCGCAATGAAAAAATCTTCTCTTCAATTCAGTCACCAGAAAGTGGAAGACCAAACAGTTGAACAGTTCCTAATGAACAAGTTTGGATTCTCAGTACTTGTGTTTGAAAGAGATTGAAGAAAGTTTCTATTGAATTACCAATAGTGGCCATTTCATATTTGAAGATATTAAGGTGTACTCTAATATCCTACGATAGTGGCTGCTGTAGTATTAATACTGACATTTAGGAGAGGCAAAACTTACATACAAATGAAAACTGTCAGCTCCAAAATTTGACTCAGGTCGCAGGAATCGAAAACACGTATAATTTTTTGCTGTATCACTAGTTTTAAATTTCAAGATAAAATACGGGTTGTTTATCTACTCAGTTAAACTAAAGTTCTAGACTTTCCGAAAGCTGCGCTGAGTAGGCAATACTAAGCCTGAACAACTTTTACTTTCCTAGAGTTGATAGGAAAGTGGCAAAAATTCTCTATGTTTTTCAAAAATCCGATTATTAGTTGCACAGTTAAATATAAATATAAAAATAAAATTTGTCCATCTGTTGCTAAATAGGTCAGAATATCGAATATTGCCTTCTAACTTTTTTCTTTTAGGTATTACGTTCTAATTCTAGGAGCTCGTAGTATCTATAAAGATAAACTATTTTGCAAGTTAGTAATTCAATAAGTAAGATACACGATAAGCCAAAACAGGGTTTCTTATTTTATGTTAGTTTCTAAAAGAGCCACCGCCCAGAGTAACTAAAGTAAGTAATTGTAACTTTGCTTTCACTACTTTTGAGTCTCTGTTATTTATTAAAACCAAAATGACTTGTTCTAAAATAAAGATAGTTTACTCTGGTTTTACTTACTCTGGTTGAATTCTGCACTTCTACAGAAAACTAGATAAATTCAATTGTTTGCTTTTACAGAATCTTGACAACTTGTACAAACTTGGTCATAATAATAGCACAAACAGTTGAGAAATTGCTCAAGACACTTGTGTAAATCTGAGCAACCTTTTTGTAACTGAGATTACGTTATTGCTTATAAGCAAATCAATAGAAGAAAGTTCTATTATATCGCTGTAGGAACAAAAGTGAGAAACTACGCACTATTAACAGCTGTACAGTAAATAAACTCAAAGTTAATATACAAGTATAACCTTAAGGTTGTAAGGGTACACCATAATAACAGTTAAAATGTGGAATACCACAAAGTCGGGCAAAAACAACTACGGATAGAGCACAAAGGCTATTCTAATCGGCACACCTTAACATCAAAATCCTCTGTTTAGAATTTGAGGGAAAAGATATAAGTAATTCCTTGAGGTTTCTTCTCATCAGATGAGCACAAATAGATGATGGATCAGCAATAATATATCTATTGTGTAACTATTGACTCTTCTAATCCTGATGCTATTATTAGTTTGTCTATCTTTAAGTGCCATAATTTTTATAGATTATCGCGGTAAGCAGTTCAAAAAGTGTAAAGACAAGGTTTAACAAAAAAATGTGCGTTATGTTCACAAGATAAAATGCATCACACGTAGTGATTAAAATTTAACAATTTTTAAAAATTGTTTTTGATTAGTATTTACATAAAGTTATAGTACCGTTGTTAGGCAGAAAATAAATAGTAGAAAATGTGGTAATACGAGTAGACTACCTTTTAATTATATGCAAATATTGCTATTTCGTAAAATACTAATAATAAATAAAATTCTGCTCTACAACGGTTACTTTGCACCAATTATTATGAATTCAAACCTATATTCAATGGATACGCGATAATATAAAATTTTGTTTACAACAGGAAAAGAGTAGTTGACCACTGAAGATACTTTGCATTGCATATTCACCAATAACACTGCACTACCTGAAAACAAGCAAGCATTTATCAGCATATGTATGTAAATGCAGTTAATATTAATATTCACAAACAAACGGAAAACAAGTTAGTCATTATCTTAAGTTTGCTCTTTATGATACTTAGGCTCTTTGGATGCAAACTTGTCGTGTTTTAAATTGTAAATGTATGCAAAATTGTCAGAATTGATTTATGGATGCTGCTATTTTGCAATAGTGAAAACACAATAAAATTTTTTTGTTAACATTTCCCCATTAAGTTATTTTTAATATCTATAGTGTAGGAGTAATGCCTTTTAGTAGTATTGAAAATATAATGGCATATTTATGTACTGTTAATGTTCTTAGACTTAACAAAGTCTTTGTAATTATAACGTTGAGGTGAGGGAAGAAAAAGGACTTATAAAATAAATCATAAGTTAATGGGACTGAATTCGTATATTATTATTAGTTACTTTTTTCTTTTCCTTTGTGTAATCTTTAAAATTACAGGTTTGTTAACTGAGAACTTCCTGAATTATCTATCAATTGTCATCAAAACATGATTCACTTACAAAACAAAAAAGAACCATTAGACCTGGTTGATGACTACTAAAGTGTAAAGTTGCAAAGCTGTTGCAATAAATCTTAATGCAACAGTCTTTATCGCGTTTTACGTGAATTAGTTACTACAGATATTATAATGAAAAAAGTTCTAAAACATTTAATTCAAATTTCAAAATGATAATTAGCTAAATCTGTAGCAAATAAAAAATTAAAGGAGCAGCAAAAGCAAAACAAATTGGAGAAGTTCTAAAAATAAAAGATTCGTTTAGAACGTAGTTATGAGCGCTTCACTAAAGTAGTAGTAGATGTAATTCTGTTTTTTAGTGAGATTTTAGAAATATGAAATAAAAATTATAAAAAATTGGAAGTAGCGAGAAGAATTGGTAATACAACAACAAGAAATCCAACCGATAAAAAAATTTACTTTAAGAGAACTTAATTGATGAGAAAATAACTTTTCTTGTTTTTCACATCGGATTAAAACTTTTAAACACGAACAGTAGCGACTCTGCTCAGATAGCATATTTAAAAAGTAACATGTAATATGACAGTTACATAGATATAAACAGTTCTTGTGTTAAATAATAATAATTTTTTAGATGTTATGAACGAAGCTTTGAACAGATAAAGAAAGACACATTAGATACAAAAAATAAGTTAATATATTAAAAAGATAAATATACAAAAAGCATTTAACAGTAGAAAACGAAAAGCTATTATCCAACTCAGGTTGCGCAATAGTATAAACAGCACACTTCAATTTATTCGGTACGATGATTCTTTGATTTTATTTTGAGCGGCTTTAACCAGCACATCATTAAGCACTCTTTATGCAAGCCAGAAATAAGGTGGAAATGGGTGTATTTAGACCCCTCTGAGTAGAATATATTCCCAGAAACCTAGGAGAAAAGTTATGGTAAAAGAGACAAAAAACATTCAGTATCACCTTTTCTATCAGAGAGCCTTTTTTCCACAATAATTCGATGACGACAACAAATTTAATTTCCGAGTAGTAGACTGAGGAACAAAAAACGAAAACTGGTAAGCCATAGCAGGGATAAAATATTTACTCGCGATTTTTGCTCAGTTTCTTATGCTAATTAGTAAAATATTGAGTTTACGGTACGGTTTAAGTCTGAAACTCTTTATACAGTCATGAGTAGGCTTAGAGCATAGATAGCCCATTAAGCGCTACGTCATACGAATCATGTACAGTTCGTGCATATTTGCATTTTATTGCATTAAAACGATGTTAAGATCAATAAACTTATCATTTATTTAAAATTAATAAATTCCTTATTTTGTTTTACTTGAAACATTTTATTTTAATCATGCCAATCCTACTAATAATATAAAATTACTTTTAAAAATGCGAAGTAAAACTTAACGCCGCTAGTCAGCATTTTATTATCTGGAAATAATCACATGTGGCGTACAGCAAACCAGTTTTAATATTCAACGGCGCGCCCCTCGACTTGACTGCGATTGTATTCACGCAACTGGCGGGTTCATGGCTATTACTTAAGCAAACAGTCATATTTACGCATACGTTAAATATGCATTTTTCTTTGGGCCTCGTATGGTAAACGATTCTTTCGGACTAAAAATGTCCTAAGCCTAGTCATGAAGTTTGATCTCCTTCTGGTAGCATGAAATTGAGTTCCACATGTTGTTCTTTACAGAATCTCTAGATCAGAAAGTTTAAACATGAGTGCTTTTTGCTGAAACTGAAGAGTGGCCATAAGTTGTATGGGCACTCAGACAATTGAGGAGGTTTCAAATACAAGAGAACTTTACTCGTAGTTACTATCATAGCAGCCTATTCATCTAACAGTGTTCTAACTCAGGTCAATTCCAAGAACCTCTAATCTCTTGAGGAAATCTCGATTTCGTGATGGTCCAATTAGTTCTTGAGTGAATCCTCGCAATCTTTGCATGCTGATATTATTACTTCTGAATTGGTGGTCTCTTTCAAAAACAAATTAAATATAAAATACTCTGGCTTATTCATATTTTCCTAATATTTTTTTCCAGCTTTGACTTTTAGCTTCAGGAATCAATACGCTTTGAAGAAAATTAGATTTTTTGACCCTTCCAGCCCACATGTAGTGCAGGAATGTTTAATCTTTTAACTAATCTTTGTGCCCTTGTTACGGTGCCGTGGGGCAACCATTCAGTGTTTTACGTTTTAAGGCTAAGAAACTACAGTTATACAAAATAGCAATAACATCTGTAATTCAGAAAAGGTACTTCAAGTTGCATTCACCACTACGGTTATTGATTTTTTGATTGCTTTGATCATACGCTTCGATAATTCTAGAGAAAAGAATATGTCTAGGTTAGATCGGAAGCATTGAAACTTTACTTTCTCATATTGATGCATTAGCAAAAATCCAAATTTATGGGAAATGAAACAAAACACGGTTAAGAATTGATTCCAAACAACTGAGACTATTAGTACAAGAACAAAAGAATTTTCTGCATTTTCAGCTATCGGTATTTTAGAAAATCATGCTAGATTTGGTAACCTTACTACGTTAAAACATCATCAGTTATGCTGTAAAACTGATAAAGAAGACACCAAAATCAATAAAACACTTTTAAGTTGTATTGGCATCTATTAAGACATCAGAAGATATAACAAGATGGCAGCCAGACTATAGTTTATGGTTGTAACAAATCTAATTGTGTATAGCCCTAAAACGAAAGCTGGTCATTGGGTTTTATTTGAAATCTTTAGTTAGGACAAGGATAAGAAAGCCATAAATAAAAACAGTCAGTTTGAGGATTTAAACGTCGGACCTGCCTAATGCAAACGTAGAGGGTTAACCGTGCTGATTTATAGAACTGCATCGCTACAACTAAATGATTTACATCTTCCTGCAAAAAATTCTGCCGGCGCTCATGATAGATATTATTGTTAATATCTCAATACAAGTCCTAGCTTAATACAACTCTAAAAATCCAAATAACAGCGGCGTAGCAAAAGTTGCTTGTAAGAAAGATGTAGAATTTTTAAATTATTACTGCTATAATGATCTGTGTGTTATATAATAATCATACGGATTGATGGAATAGCGCGAGATTTAAACTCTATTGACATTACATAGAGGAAATAAAACATAAGCACTATACGTCTTTATAAAGTATCATGACGAGAGTGAGGATGTCTTGACCTACCTTAATTAAATACGCAAAAATGTACGCTTTTAATACCTCAATCGTCTGATGTATTTTTGGCTTAATTATCGTTGAATAAAAAGTAGACGTAATGGTAAAAACAAGAAAAATGATTCTAGAGCGTTTTATTATTGCAGTTTGAACTTCAGATATGGATGAAGCCAAAATTCTGCTAAATGTTAAAAGATGCGGAAAAATCTAAATCGATTTGATGCTCTTGGAGTTCTTTCCAAAAAATTGTTTCATAAAGAAGAAAGTTATTTTTAATTCCACAATGTATTGTATATTCTTTTAATGAGATTTCTGCATCCCTTCGCATATATAAAGGAATCGAAATATTTGTTTAAGCGCATGTTGCGTTCTTAGCTATTGCTCAGTCTCTTTATTGACTTCTGTACCTGCATGATGTGATGATATTCAAAAGTTGAAAGATACCTAAATAAGAAAACAATGATTTCACTAGGTTCATTAAAAAACGATCAGTTAGTTGATCAAACAATTAAAAAGAATATTTTTAAATATTCTGAGATTTTTGTCATAGATATAAGTTACCTGTTGTAGATAGTTAAGAAACATTATAGAGTAGTTGATAATGTAATAGTTTTGTTTTTGTTTATAAAATTATTGATAAGGAGTTTGTGGAGAAAAAAGAGGACAATTGAATAGAGTTTGTTGATAAAAAAAGATGAGATCAGAAAAATTTTAGATAGAGTATAAAAATTTGGAAAAGTTGTTTAAAATTTGTTAAAAAGAAAAGAAGATTTATTAATTAAAACTACATTTGATATTATTGAATTCATGTTAAAGAATGGTATGTTACAAAAAGGTTGTTAATAAAATGGTATATGTACAGACAACTGAGTTTTCTTCTTGGTGATATGGAAAGAATGGGTAATATAATTAAAACGAAGGAACAACTTAGGAAATTAACGTGAGTGTTGCTTACATAAGACAAATCATGAACTTGAAATACAAATTGAAATAGAAAGAGATATAACTTTATAAGTGCCAATTCTGTAAACTTTGAAATAGACAACAAAAGATGTTAGTTAAAGTCAGTTCCAAATTTCAATCTTCTTCGTGGACATTTAAACACATTTGGTCTTAATGAAAAAATAATCAGTTAGTTTAAAGAAGAATAACATTATTATTTGACTTATTTATTTTCTAATACATTTTTAATTGTGGGGAGAAATATGGGACTTGTAATATGTGTTATACAACTGTCTTCGAGTGGATTTGAATAACCGATGATTCGACGGATGCTGTATTGAAGGAAGGAGATCCACAGAGAAGGAACAGGAGGTGTGAAGTTAGAAGAAACAGGTGTCGTAAAGTGAGGTAATCAAGGTTGAAAAAAGTGGTAAAAGGAATAAATCAAAATTTGGTGCTGTTAAGAATACGTAAAACAAAAATTTTTAGCTTCTTTTCAAAAAAAAAGAAAAAAAGTAATAAATGTAAAATTGTTTGACAATTTACTGTCCGTTTAATTGATCACATGTTGATCATGGTAGTCTTATTTTAGGTTATCGATCAAATGTCAGAAAATCATCACATAAGTAACCTTACTAGTTGACAGTTGACAAAATTATAATATTATATATAAAGTTAATTATTATTTTACGGCCTCTTCAAAACCAACAACATTCAGATTTATTCATTACAATGAGAAAGAACATCTACAATGACCAGTGCATTAGGTAATGCCGAGCGGCTATTAAAAATGAGTTCCGTTTAGTAGTCAATAGCTTCTGACCACTTATAGCATCCAAAAACAAATGTTTAAAGAAAAATGCCAGTCCAAAAGTAGATTTTATGAATGTATTACATTTTATTTGTAAATGTTTCAGATTGACCCGTCATTTCTAACACTCTTAATCTGGACTAAAACTGTAGGCTAAATTTTTTAATTACTTTTAGAACATTTCTGGTCACAAGTCTTTGATTCTTGGACAGCATTCATAAACAGTAACTTAAAAAGTTGGCAATCACGAGAGTTAGATAGCCATGCATTTGCCCTGGCAGACGAAAGCACATTTTCTTTTAGAAAAGTAACCCTCAATATATTCTTTTGTTTTAAGAAAAGCCTATTAGTAGAAATTCTGTTGTTTGCCACGAGAAATCTGTTTTTTAACTATTAATTTGAAAATGTCTTACATCGTTGTTTTTCAATATTAAGAAGTGAAACTTGACAACAAAGTTTCTTTGACAAAAAAACTGTAAAATCTTTCTCTGCTAGCTTTATCAGAAGTGGAAATATTTAACCTCAAAGTAGGACGCATTTTTTACAGCTACTCAGTATTATTATTGACATCCAGCTTCTGATTTCTCACGATAATCTGTCTGCTCTGATAACAAAGTTACTTTCATTAAGTCTTCGTCATTAGTCGTAAGTATATGTAATCTAAAGCCCAGAAATGGGGAAGAGTTCACTTAAAAGTCGCTGCACGTTTGTTGCGATATGGTCTACTGATTTCAAAAAGTACCGATCGGTGTAACTAAATACATAATTTGCGAAGTTTAGTTTAGAGTAGAAGTGGGTTTTTGATTTACGGTATTGAATAAGAAAAGTATCAAATACAAGTTGCTTTAAAGTCCGCGAAAAAAGATCGACAGTGGCATTAGCTTTTTGTAAAAAATTGTTTAACTCTTTTTCTGAAGACTTGCCTTTTTCTGCTAAACAATTTTGTAAACGTTCAAACAAGCAAAAATTCGATGATAGTTACATTCAGTTTACTTCTTCTCTAGCGCATTGTGTCAAGAGCCGAATCGAAAGAATAAAAAGCTCTATAGTGTTGTTTTAGACCGATTTTCAACATTTTTTCGAACGCCATTCTATTTAATTTTGGTTGACGAATATTATTAATTTTGTATTTTAGCTTCACATAATAATAATTACAGTTTGGTAATGCATGTCGCTAATAAGCAAATTTTCAGAGAATTCCTGAAAATATGAATTAAGTTCACGAGTATTATTTATTCGAGCTTCCCTCCCAATTTTTAATTGTAGTAATTTAGTACTTATTGTGTTTATACAATCAAAATAAAATTGTTTAGTGTTTATCAAGAAATAAAGTAACTGCTTTCGCCTAGGTCGGATTCAGAATTAAAGAAACAGAAAACCATCAAAGAGAATAGGCAATCTTTGAAGATAAACCAACTACATTTTCCAAATTCTTCTTGGTAAGCCAAAACCAATTTATTTGTTTGTTTAGAATTATTAAGATAATGAAGCAAATTCTCTCCAATGAGGCTTGTTTTATGGCATCGAAATTAATTTATAACCTGAATTTACTAATACAATAATTAAACAAGTCTTTTAATCCGTATAATTATTTCATTAATTTAGTGCTATTACCTTTTTATTGTGATTCCACGCAACAATTTACGGTTCAGTGGTAAATGAGTCCGTTTAAAATAAATCATTAGAAAAGGGAAGCGAGCGTTTTGTTTAAAATAATTAAATTTAATAAATACACAGAGTTGTCATTTTCTACCTGTTATTAGCTATAAACAGGATAACATCTAAAGACAAACCTAGCATTGTTTTTTAAAAAGTTTAATTAAAGTTATATGTATTTAAAACTTGTTTTCATCGTGACGTTAAGAAATATAATTCAAGCATTAATTTGTATTAGCGGTGCCAATTATTGTAAAATGACTTGGAATGTTCGGAACGTATTGCTATAAAATTATATCCGGCATTAATTCGTGCCTTCGTTTATTCTCCTTTTTGATGTTACTTTTATTATCCAAACAATTGTTAAGTTTGTAAAAACAAATAAATTCAAATCAGCTCTTCAAAAAAGTAGGTACGCTCTACAAGTTTTTAAAATTCCTTAAGCACATAGCCTACTTTACTTTCTATATTTAAAAAAATGTTTAGAAATCGATACTGAATACCACAATTTAACCGGTTGACAAGAAACATCTCGATGTTGGAATGTTCAGGCTTCGTGCAGCCTACACAATAAAAATAATTATAACCGGAGCAGTCTTTTATTTAATCTCGTTATAAGGTTAGGACGAGAAGTAGCAGTGTTAGTTGTTTTAGTATGAATTTTTGTATTTATAGTAGTAACTGGATTCTTAACTAATTCTTATAACAGAAGCAACAGACGTAATAAGATGAAACGTGATTAAATCAGTAAGCAACTACAAATGAAATGAAATAACATAGTTATATACAAGGTGGAGCTATATAATTACTACTTTATTAAGATAGTTCACTCTGATAAAGACTAATTGATAAAATGCGCAAGTTGTTAGACTAATAAGATGTAATTGCAATTTTCACACAGTACACTTTCAGTTTTATTTCTTTTTCTTTTTATTCATAAGGAATTAAATTAATTTCAAATTTATACGTTAGAACCATCCGAGTTCTTGACAAGGTGTGTGTATAATAATTATTATCAGCAAAAAATTTCTACTTTATTCTATTAACCGTAACCGAACTGTTTCTATTAGTTTTAACAAGCACCCACTTTTATCTTCTGTACGAATGTAGCTTCGTTAGACCATATTTTCCGCCTGTGCTTACCGAGTTTCCAATATGTCCATTTCTAAAGTTATGGCATCGTATCAAGCGTTCTGCTGAAAAATGAGCAAGTCTTACTAAGCAACATATGAGAAACCATTTAGTTTCATTAATGATTTCCTTTATTGCTCCACAAACTATTATGCTTTTAGTTGCACTTCACTTGTCATTTACATTTTTTTTGCTTAAAATGACACACATCATTAGCTAGATAGTGCATTAAAACTTTATTATAGCAATTTAGGATCGCAGCAAGTCAAACGCGAGCTTAATTCTTGCAATAACAGCATTTGTAAAATCAGTCGCGAAACATGTAGTGGATCGAATAACCATGTGATTCGAGAGCATCGGTCTATGAAAATACATAAATACTCATTTAGTAACTTCTTACTGTCGACATATAATCATTAGAAATTCGAGAATATATTCAGAACCATCAGCATCTTTCATTTCAAAGATTTCAGTCATTTTCTAATAATGTCTTGTATTACCTGTAAATTTACTGTTGTGCTTTGTTAATTTTTCGTACATAAATAATCAATGTCTCTTCATTATTTATTTAGAACAAACTGTCTTAAACTTTATCATATTAAGAAATTCATTAATCGTTTTAATAAATACAATAAATAAACGATAATGGTAGCTAAGCAAAACTGACAAGCTTGATTTTCAATTTACAACTCTAACGTGTGTGACACGGAATTGAATTGAGTTGTATCTCGATACAGATAAGAAACAGCAATTTGTTGTGTCCAGAAAAATGCGAAATGTAGCACAACGTAAATTCTAAAGAATCTATCTTTACCAAGAAATTTATAAGAGTGATGACTCAGTCCCATGATTGTTCACAATTTTGATATTAACCTTAAAATAGGTCAATTATCGAAATGGAAAATTCGATTGCTCCAAACAGATAACCAAGATCCGAGACTAATTGCCATTGGCAGCTTACCTACTAGTTGCAAATCTCACTTCAAAATTACCACCATATAAAGTGGCTTGCTGACATAAGAGAATTGCAGTAAAAGACAAAACATATTTTTATTTATTAATTGACGATTAATGACAATAAATTGTACAGATTACGATTGTCTTGTTGCGGAGATGGCATAGGCACAATAACTTTGAAACTCGGTTTTGCTGAGAGCAAATTCGATCCAATCTTTATCGTGCAAACTGGTCTTCAACTATTTAATTATCTGAAAAGATATTTCGAAAACAATTCGTGATTTTTGAGATCAATTTTTTGAAGAATGACATTAGGAAGTTTTAGTTTTAAATTAATATGCTTACAAACTTCACAAAAGAAGATTTTTTGCAAACTCAACGTCTTTTAGAACAGACTTAGCTTATTTTACTGATTTCAGTTATCGATGCCAACAATGGCCATTTTCCTAGAACTGCTTGCAGTCATTCGTCAGAAAACTAGATTCTTGTAGTTTTTTGGTTATTAAGTTTATATAAGAAGAGTTTACAGTAACAATTTAGCAAGTCACAACAGAGTCAAACCTCGGCAAGCTACAGAAGACATCTTTAGAGCGAGTTCGACGAATACAAGGTAAAACAGAGAAACAAAAGTCCATAATCTGAAGGAATGCTTCAGGTAAGATTGTATAAACAACACCCGCAATGTAAATTGTAAAGATTGTTGACATTATGTAAAATTTGATAATTACTTATCAAAACAGGTAAACTAAGCTTGGGTAAGATTATAAGATAAAAAAACATGTTCTTAGAGTGACCTGCACCTACGCTCTACCTACCTCCCTAAGAAAGTAGAGTTTAGTCTTTGTGCATTGCAAACCTGATGACAGCTTCTGAAGATTTCTTTGCCAATAAATTTGCGAACTACAATTCTCCTTCATACTTCAGTACTATTGGAGAATATGTTGGGACACTTTTTTCTAAGAAATCCTTTGGTGTGTACTTTGTATAAAAAACACTTTAGGAAAAGTATAATTACATTTTCCAGCGTATTGGTATTCATAAATTTATCCTTATACAATTAAAAATCAAAGTTAGCATTAGTTGTTGATTCAGGAAAATTCTCTGAACGAGTAAGTGTGGAACTTCTTTGGCAAGTATTACATCTATAACAAAATCTAGTGTGAAGTCATCTGAATTGTTTATGAATCTCACTGTAAAGGCCTAACAGGTATATCAGCAGTTGCAATGAAATTGTTGGTATTAGCAACAAAAATTATTTGATAAATTTAACATTTTGTACAAATCTACTTTTATCGAATTTTCCAAAGCGATTAAGCTATAAACATGTCTAAGTTCTGTCTTGCTATTCATAATAACACTCTTAAATAATATTATGTTCTTCTAAATCTTTTATTTCTATGATAGTTCCAATTTAATATTCCCTGAAAAGTTACAGTAGAAACCCCAACAAATCCTGATTTTTCTATGTACAGATGCAGAATGTTCAAAAGAATTCCATCCAGTCAAATCCACCAGAAAGTTTTTTTTTTTTAAAGGAAATTGAGTGAGAAAAAACTGTTGACAAAGTTATCATAAAACGCAAGCAGTTGCTATAACTTATTTATACTGTGTTGATTTCCAGCAACTTATTTAATTAAAAATCTAATTCTTTGCTCATTTATTTTGTTTTCAAAACGGTTGATTGAGTTATTGGAAGCAACTAGCAATCAAAACTATGTCAAATATTTCAAATCTAGACATTCTCGATAAAAGAAATATTTTCTTGTCCAGTAAGGCCGATGTTGTGTCTCCATACATAAAAGAATTGTTTACAACAGCAACTTGGACACCTTATATTCAGAAATAATCTTTTTAAATAACAAACTACTGACGTATATCAGTTTAGCTCTATCAGTTACAAATCACATTGTATTCCAAGAAACAATGAGTCATACAGGTAAATATTTTCCTGATATCAAAAGACAATTACAACATTACGATGTTTACAAAATAAAGCAAGAAATTCCAGAACCTGTCCATGTTAGAAAACATAAAAATAGGTTCTGATAAACACATAATCAAAAACGCACCATTATAGAATTCTCTGAATGACTGATTTGTACCATTTTACAAATATTAGTATAAGTCTATACTTTCGTCAGAGACAAGGATAGAAGAAAACACGAATGTACTTTTTAAAAAGTAAGTTACACCACTGAGAAAATGAACAATCTTAGATACAATTTTCTAAATCCACACTCAATTTAGCAGAATTTATTCGCTTTATTATTTTTCTAGAGTAAAGTCGAATGTCTAAAAATCTTTTAAACCCAACAACGTTAAGTATTGATGCTTAATTTATTTTTTCATTATAGAAACACAAAAAAGATAACATGTATAACAGTAGGCAACAATTAGTTCTTGTCAAAAAAGAAAGAAAAACAAGAAGAAACTGGCAGCAAATCCAAGATCCTGCTGATAAAAATATTCTTAACAACAAAACTTAGACATTTAAACGCAAAATAATAAG
>VTPC01004998.1:0-27564 GCA_011009095.1 Ignelater luminosus
TTTAAAGATAATATCTATGTCAAAAAAGCTACAGCCAAATCCAGAATGATTTAAAGACTTTAGAGTGGAAACAAAACATTTATGTTGACTATTCGGCCACTAATTTTGGCGCAGGTGAAACTTCTGCTTCAACTTCTTTTTCTACTGTCAATTCAAGTAATTCATATAGTTCCGATTCTGGTGTGAAAACTTGGGCGGAATTTGTAATAGAAATAGCATACAAGAATAATCCCTAAACGTGTTTATGTACTTTCCACTTGGTTAGATTCTCGAAGAATATAAATAATCTGCTTAAAACTATTCTTATACCGTCGTTGGCGCCCTAGGAAACTACCGTTTATTGAGTAGCCTACATTTAGGCATTCTCAAAAATTTTTAAAACGTTAGAAACGAATTTAAATGCAACTGAAGTGGAGCCTTAAGTTGTTTTTAATATTTATGTTGGATGAATGTTCAGATGTATTCTACTCAGGTAGACTGTTGATGCATCATTGTTGAGTCTCTGTATAAGTTTTGTAAAATCTTGTGCTACTACTTTGCCTGCTTTGTTTCTTTATTAAAGTAAATTGACAAACTATAAAAAATATTAAGGAGAGATTTACAAGTTTATTTTTGAAAGAGAATCTTTTTTGTTCAACAAGTTTAATCTTCGATATAAAACAAAATTGTCCATACAAAATCATATGTTATAAAAAATATTATTTTACATTAAATCAATATTATGTTCAAACATTCAGTCTTTCACTTATTTTTGTATATGTTAAATATAAGGAACAGATTTTAGTTTTTATTTAGTTAATTAACACCAGATCAATTTCTTGTTTTCTCCAAGCTTCACTTTACCAGTAGCCAACAATTGAAGAGCCCGAGGATAAGCTTGATGCTCTACTGTATGAATCCTATTCAGTAGTGTTTCTTCAGTGTCATCCCATTCTATCGGTACGGTTTTCTGTACAATGATTGCTCCCGCATCAATATCTTCCTACATCACACAAATATTAATTAGATCCTTTAGTAACATATGATATAATTTACCTCAACAAAATGTACGGAACATCCAGTAACTCGAACACCTGCTTCTAAAGCTTGCTTCCAGGCATGTGCACCTTTAAAAAGTGGTAACAACGATGGATGAACATTCAAAATGTGACCACTCCATTTGCGCGTGAATTCACCACTTAATATCCTCATAAAACCAGCTAAACACACAATATCTATTTGGGCATCAACTAATTCTTGATGTAAAGCCCTGTCGTAATCTACTCGTGTCTCATAATTTTTGTGACTTATCACCTAGAGATCACACATTTTTTATTTACAATATTAAGAATGCTGTTTTTAAATTACCTTTGTGAGAATATTAGCATTTTCAGCTCTTTTCAAACCTTGAACGTCAGGTTTATTAGAAATTACCAAAACAATTTCTGCTCCCATATGCTTGGTTGGATCTTGCGTGGCATTAATTAGAGCTTGCAGATTTGTTCCGCTGCCTGATATTAAGACAGCCACACGTTTTTTCGGAGTTGCAATTTTAGTTATAGTTGCAGGAATAAAAGGCTTCATGATTGCTTCCATGGATTTATCAAAGTTGTTTACAATTACCGATGGTGAATCTGCAATTATGTCAGGTTATACAGCATGTCCAATTTATTTTGCTACATGTAGGTAAGCAACACATTAATAAAAATGAGCAAATGTCACTTTTGCTTAATAATTTTTTTTAAACAACTAAAAATCAAAGTTATAAAAGACAATATGTCATTACAGGTAAAGTAAGGTTAGATAATTACTAAATATGAAGAAATTCTTGTCAAAGTGACAATTCTAATAATTTTTTGTTTTCCATAGCTATCCTTTTTGAAAACTGAATGATCTCACAATATGTAAAGTGTGTTGCCTAGCTATGTATAGATTTTTAATTTTCAAAAAGTTTACCTTGTTGTTTCTGTTTGATTTCACCAATTTTTACAGCACCATTTGCAAGAAGACGCTGAAGTACATCCAATTCAGCTTCTTTCTTTACAACCAAAACGGCTCCGATTCCACAATTAAATGTTCTTAACATCTCGTATTCATTTATTCCACCTTCTACTGCTAACCATCCAAATACTTTGGGAATTATCCAGTTGGCAGCATTTAAATGGGCTGCATGTGATGGAGGTAGTACTCTTGGAAGATTTTCTAATAACCCACCACCAGTAATATGCGCAAAAGCTTTCATCTTTCCATCTTTTATGATTTCTTTCAATTCTTTCACATAAATCCTAGTAGGTGTTAATAATTCCTCTCCTACAAAAAATTATTTGCTCATTTCTGGAAATATTATAAAGTATAACCTACCTAAAGATTTTCCATGATCACTGAATGGAGCAGGCTGATTGTAAGTGAAACCAGACATATTCACAACCTTTCTTACTAAACTAAATCCATTGCTGTGCACTCCACTTGATGGTAATCCAATTAAGACATCTCCTTCAGTGATATCATTCACTCTAGGAAGTAAATGATTGCGTTCTACTGCTCCTACTCCAAAACCAGCTAGATCGTATTCTCCAACAGGATACATATCAGGCATTTCAGCTGTTTCTCCACCGATTAAAGCACATTGTGCCAATTCACACCCTTTTGCGATACCGGCAACAACTTGTTTGGTAACTTCAACATTAAGATTTCCACATGCAAAATAATCCAAAAAGAATAAAGGCTCTGCTCCATGTGCCAACACATCATTCACACACATAGCTACAAGATCTATACCTATAGTGTCATGGTGACCAATTTCCTGAGCAATCTGCAAAATTTCGTATGTTAAAAAGTATCATTGGAAGATTCATTTATCTAATATTAACCTTCAATTTGGTACCGACACCATCAGTACCAGAAACAAGTAAAGGATCTTTAAATCCTGCTAACTTGACGTCAAACAATCCTCCAAATCCTCCTATACCACCCATAACACCGGGAATTTGTGTTGATTTCGCTAGAGGTTTGATATGGTCCACTAAATTATCCCCTGCAGTAATATCTACACCGCTTGCTTTGTATGTTAACTTGCCTGATTTCAAAATGGACCTAAACAATAATTAAGATCAAATTTGGAACATTCAAGATCATAATACAGAGTGGTGATAAAATTCGGAACAAAATTCATAATTTGTTTATTATTACTTTTTTGCAAAAATTCTTTAACACATCGAAAATCAACCTGATCAAGGATTTCTCAAAAAACCATTATACAAGCAAATTATGAATTTTGTTCCGAACTTTATCTCCACTCTATTTTAACTTACCTAGAAATACCTTTATGTGCTATATCTCTTCTATGTTGCTTTCCATCAAATTTGATCATTTCTGCTGCACGTGCTGCTCGGGCAGTTGCATGCACTAATTGTGGAGCTAAAGCTACAGCAATCAGTACTCGGCCACCATTCGTCACAATATCATTATCTTTTATGGCTGTTCCACAATGGAAAACCACATGATCTTGCAATTTCGTTATCTCCTCGATACCTTCACAAAAATATTTTTTAGTTTCATAAAATAGCATCAAATAGAAAAGACTATCTTACCTGTAATAACCTGCCCTTTACTAGAGCTTTCAGGATATCCTCTAGATGCCAAAACAACACCAACAGCTGATACATTTTTCTTCCACTTTAACTCTACAGTGTGCAAACTACCATTGCAACAACTATCCATAACAGAATACAAATCTGATTCTAACAAAGGTAAAATTACTTCAGTTTCAGGATCACCAAATCTGCAGTTAAATTCTAATACTTTCGGTCCACTTTCGCATATCATTAAACCAGCATACAGAACACCTGAGATTAAACTGATCAATTTAAAAAAAAATTAACTTTATTTCAAGATATTACCAACAAACTTAATATTTTCTTTTATAAATCCATTAACTGCTTTTTCCAAAACGTGAGTCTTCACATAATTGAATTGATCATCATTTAGTAAAGGGCAAGGACAGTAAGCACCCATACCCCCTGTATTACCACCTTGATCTCCATCAAAAATCCTTTTATGGTCTTGCGATGGTAGCATAGCTTTAATGGTTTTTCCATCACAGAATGCCAAAACCTTAATAGAAATAAAACACAATAATTATATTTCACGATAGTTTTTTTTTTAATATTACCGAGACTTCTTCGCCTGTTAATAATTCTTCGATAACGACACTTTCACCAGCAGACCCAAATTTCTTGTTCGTTAAAATAGAATCGACGGCATCACACGCTTCTTGTTTATCTTTCGCTACTATAACACCTTTACCAGCTGCTAAACCACTCGCTTTGACAACCAAAGCAGGAAAAGTCGCACTGAAATAACAAACATTTACTACATACATTTTAATAATTGGAGAATTTCAAACCTGTTGATGAAATTTTTCGCTTCTTCAGCTTTAGTAAATGCTTTCCAGCGAGCTGTGGGAATTCCATGTCGGTCCATGAAATCTTTAGCCCATTGTTTATTCGATTCAATTTGAGCTGCATCTTTTTGTGGGCCAAACACTGGTATATTATGACTCAATAAGACATCTGCTATACCATTAGCTAATGGATCTTCTGGGCCAACAACAACTAAATTGATTTGATTGGTTTTACACCAATCTGCTATTTCCTAAAAGGTTAAGAGTGAACTTGTAAAGTTTTTCACTAGTTTGTTGTTTAGTTAAAAATTAGAGTAGCAAGCAATCTTTGAAATGCATTCGTTTTCTTAATTTATTAGTGAGAAAATCAGAAATTAAAATTATTCTAACTAAGCAAGACCTAATGGAAACAAACAATTTGATTAATCATATTATTATCTGTGAATTCTCACCTTGAAATCCTTGATATTGATATTTACACAATGAACATTTTGCATGTATTTTTCGAAGATTAAATTTCCTGGTGCTACATAAATATTTTTTACTTGTGAACTTTGAGAAAGTTTCCACACGACTGCATGTTCACGACCTCCTCCACCGATAACCAAAACATTAGCGTTCATTTTCAGAAGACTTGTAGAATCTCAACTACCCTTATGAATTACAGTACTTGTTTGTACCAGCGTTGGCAGCAAATAGGAATGGATTTAATGGTATTACGAAAGTGATAGAATTCACGTCAACAGTGATTATTATGAAACTGCTATCATGTTTTTTTCTGATTTACTCAGTGGAAATATGAGCTGTAACAAGACAAATATAATAATAATATGAACCCCCTGCAAACAGACAAATATACATAGCCGTACAACTATTTTAAAACTGATGGATTAGAAAGAAAGTACATATTATTATTATCAAATTGTGTCCCAGTCTCTACGTTCACGTTTCATTATCACAGAAATGATAAACAGTCATAAGGTTAAAGATAAATGCAAGAAATATCTCCTTTTGTTACTAGATTGCCATGTCTAAAATTAATGTTTCAAGTTAAAAAAAAAATAACTTTTATCATATCGAACAAATTTAAACAAATTTGAGGAGTTTTAAGTCTGATTCTTACAGGTGTTTTTATTTCAAATTAAAGGGACATCAAATGTTACTCTATTTAAATTAAAGAAAATTTGTTTAAAAATCCTCAAAAATATTTGCTTGTGTTTGGTAGCTCTTTAAGTAAAAAAAATTGCAAAACACAAACTAAAGTTGAACTTTAAAACTTTTCTAATTTAAATTATTTTGTGAATACACTAAAGTATGTTAAAAATTTCAGGAATGTTTACTCAGATTGTATTTAAAAAATTGGCGCTATACTACGAAAATAATAACCTAACCTAACATTATACTTACCGCTTAAAATACAAGAATTACTCTAGCATACTTTTGTAATATTATTAACTCTAAATTAGATAAATTAGTAAAAAATAATTAAAATTAAATGAAGAGACATCAAACAGATCCTTATTTACTTTAGTAATACATTGTACGCACAAAACAATAAACCTATTGTACGTAACAATTTACACGTGCAGCACCAACAGGTGGTTAATAAAAATGCAAGGTTGCCAGTTTGGTCAGTTTGAGAGTAAAGGCAGGTGAAGATGTTTCAGGCCTTATGGAATTCGCCAACAGAACAGAATATTCCTGATTAGTAATAATAAAACTTATGGTGACCATAATAGTTATTTACGATATAAGTAGATACTATTATGGTCAATAATAATTATTATTAATCAGGAATATCCCACGAGTTGTCAATTTTCCCATCTCATATCGCAATAATGCGTTACGATACGAATTTCCTACGTTTTATCTACAATCATAAGAGTAGTTAAAAAAAGAAGTTAATAATGCTATGATGGTATTTGACGCTTCACGAAATTATACGATCAAGTTATCAAGTACCTTATTATCCCTATAGAAGCAATTTTAAACGCATGGGTTTACTGTGATTGTGTTACTAAAGTGAAGGATACGATAGAAATAAACATCACGCATAATTTTGATTAGGTGTACAAATCTAACACTTGCAACACTCGTAAGATCGCCAGTGACTGTAGCTCAAAAAACTACTGATGCGATTTTGTTCAAATTCGGTATACTTAGGTTCCAATTGCCAAGAAGTTGGTAATGTTAGCTCTATAATAGAAGACGGCGCTAGCTACGCTACTTTGGCAGACAGTTTTTGCTTGTAACTTGTAACACCGTTCGTGAGAAAGACGCATTTGGAGTCTTAAAGGAAGCAATTTCGCTTATTGTAAGTTGGGCCCAATTGACTTATTGATCCTTAACGTTGTCCTATTGCTTCATTACTTTCCGGGTACCGTTTAAAACACGTTTAAGACGTCAACCACGTCTACGACGGTGCATTTTAGAGACTTTAACTAGGTATACCTTTTTAGTGTAAAGTTGAATTGCGCATCCAATTTCATGCTAAAAGTCACCAACAAAAAGTTATGAGCAAACACTGCTTGTTGAAGTAGCGTAGCTAGTGCCCTCTTTTATCATCATAAAAGTCATCATTACCATCTTGTTAATAAATATGATAATAATAAACATAATATTTACAATACCATGTTAAAAAAGATTCATTTATGAAAACTAAAAACTAATTAGAGACTTTTGATCTTGGAGCACTCAAATTGTTAAGATGGCACTGAGCATGTATATACCATTTCTATTGTGTATGTACCTACATTTTAAGAATGTCATCTGTTATTCGTTCAAGCATACATTTTAAATAGAGAGTTTGAGCACACTTTACGCTATACGATAACGTTATTTTGTGACAACTACGCATGCTCAAAACATTATCGTAACGCTAAAGTTTATCAGAGCCCGCTATTTCCTTGCAAATAAGGGAGCGAATACCGTATACGGTAACTCGGTTTGTGAGGTTAGTAAGTTGTGACGTGTACTTCGAGCATGTTACTAATTTATTAATAATAAATGAATAAATTGAAAACGCGTTTTTTTAAATAACCACATCCACTTAGATCGTCAGGTTATGTTAAGTTCCATGAACGTTGGTATTTTGTCGGTTGTTTGCTCAAACTCTTTAAATGTTACATGCCCACTAAACTTTTACTGTATTTGGTCATGCGATTTTATCGTTAAGGTCGTTTTACATTATACTTTTTTTCGTCTAGAACTTTGACTAAATTCTAAACTAACTCGACTTGGATAATGTAAATCTGAACAATTGCTTCCAAGTTTTCATGCTAGATTCTAGATTTAAAACTAGGCCCGGTCCTATTTTTCAGCCAAGGTTGTATACTAGACCTGCGCACAGAGGATAGGGATACAGAGAATTCACTTCAATGTAAAGGCCTATGGGAGCATTTCAAAGTTTCAATTGTCACGTGGTACTCCATCGCGCATACGCTGTTTTTTTAACAGCAACTGTTCAACTAGAGAAAATGTAAACAGGGCCTCATTCAGGACATTTAGAAAGTTTAGATTATTTACACAAATAATGATAGTCTTACAAAACATTAATAACAAAAGAAAAGTATAATGTAAAACGGCCTTGAACGGGATGGTTAACGTGAATTTGCTCAAACTCTCTAATTTAATCTCCAGAACTGTACGAATTAGCTCAAGTAACTTTTGTTGTACCTGCTATGCAGGTGTCAGCGAAAAGAGCTTTTCTTTGTTAAAGTTGATTTTATTCTATTCAAGGGAAAATCTAAATGAGGAGATTAAAAAAAAATTCTTCCAGCAAGATTAAATAGGACTTTCGATTATTTTTGTAAATACAAATAATTATATTGTTATTTACATAACAACAAAATAAAATGATAATAACGTTATAGAACAACATAAAGATTAAAACATTGTTTCATCCTGGTTTCATAATTATTTATTTTGGTTCCCTTTAATATGCAATTTTTAAGATTACAAGACTGTACTATACGGACCTCTGAAAATGTGCACTGTAGATTTGTTTAATGTAAATTCTGATAGAGTAATAAATATTCCATAAAAGAAGTAGTGCGTAATCAATTTTAAATTGACAAATTAATTTAAAAATTTCTCTACCGTAGATAAGAGTAATCAAAGTAATTAACTCGAGAAAATTATTAATATTGAAATAGTATGTCTCTGGTTAAAGCGCTACTTCTAAATGTTCTAAATTATGTTGTGAGTTTTGCAAAAGATTTCTATTGATGAGAAACGAAACACTAAAGATGGTTACTGTTGATAAGCTTAATTATCACTCAGCAAAAATATGAGTCATGTCTATACGGTATGCACAAAATTCTTGAATTCTTCTAAAGTTAACTAACATAACATTGCTAAAGATATAGACCTAATGTTTGACTTTAGAATGTTTATATCGCGTAAACTACTACGTTTTTCTTCATTAGAGCCAGAATTACAAATTCCAGAGACATCAATTTTCATACTGATTAAACAGCTACTTGTTAGGATAACAACTGTTTTGTAATTTAGCAAAATAGACAGATAAATTATTTTAACCACAAGAATCTAATAGTAATCGATACTACCTATGTATTTAAATAATTGCACTGCCATAACGAAATCTAAAGGGAAGATAACAACCCAATAATGTAATAAAAAAGTTAAATGAAACTGTATATTCCTAGCAAGCTCAACCACGAGGTCCATGTTATAAATCACTCCTTAGGTTTTCATCCAATAATAAATAAGATTGCTTACCTTCCATCGTGAAGAAATTATTAAATGGCAAAAGCTCGGAAGAACTAAAGAACAAATAAATAATTAAATTCACAACCAACGTGACAAATTAACGTACGTATGCAGACAAGTCACAGTTCAGAAGAACCTGAAGAACCACAAAACAGCAAGGCTTAGAAGCGCAGTTCTCATGTTAAACGAAGGAAACACGAATAACAGCGCCCTCTGGATGTGTTCAGGCAATTTAAAAGTTTTTAGTGGCATTTTTAATTGACTGCGTCATATAGTACGTACTTTGTATTATAAAGTTCGATCGTTGCTTTCCCCTTATTTCTACATTGAACAACAAAGCAGTTGCAAAATGTATTATTTTCATAATAATTTCAATAATAAATAAGATTACTTACCTTCTATCGCCAATAAATTAATTAACTAAAGAACAAATATAGAATTAAATTCACAAACACGTGATAAATTAACGTACATACACAAACAAGTCGCAGTTCAGAAGAACACAAAGAACAGTAAAGAACGTAACCTGCCTAAATATAAGAAATAATAATTCGGGAACGCATGCGCCCAGTTCAACTTTCCCAACATAATTCTGAAATCGTTTCTTGGAAAAATATTTGTTAAAACTAACATTGCGTAAATAACATACGTAAGAAATAGAAAAACTATCGCTTGAAATATATTATTTATTCCAAAAAGACACTTCTTAACAATAAAGAAAAAAATAAAAGAAGGAATAAGTACAACTCACGTAGTACAGAATGATAAAAGCGGGAAAATACGAAAAGTGCAAAACAAAACAGGGTTTGTCAATTTTGTTGTTTATAAGAACATGCTAAAGGAAGTTTGTAATTATTACAGCATTTACAATAATTCCAAATACAGTCCACTCACTCTACAATATACAATAGTAAGTTTGAAAACTTTGAAGGTTATAACAACTTCCGTTTGCTTATTAAACAGGCACATTCTTATATGAATAAATTTAAAAATTAACACAAAAACGCAAATACCGTTTGCAAAATTCAAGTAGTTTTTCTAATTACTGGAATATTTGCCCCAGGAGTTTTAACGACATGTGAAGTTCAGATTGCTATTTACAACAACCCCTAGATTTAAGTGCTGTTATACCACCCACTTTGCGTTAAACTATAAGGCCCGATTTCATAATAAATTTAAAGTCACCTTTATAAAAATCATATTGAGAGTGCAAGTACAGCTTAAAGAAAGCTTTAGCTTATTTCTTATTGTTCTCGACACTTTAAGTCCTTAAAGAAGACTTTAAAAGCTGTTATAACCTAAAATTCTTTGTTTCTGGTGTATACATTGATGCAAGTTTGTTCTTGAAGATGAAGATACGAAAAAGTGTATAAAAAGCATGGCGTTATGCACATACTTTGACGTGCTTATTAATCATTCCTATAAATCCGCAACGCTGTGCTTGAAAAGGTTAATGGAAGGTGGATGTATAAGCTTATCATGCTAACATCATCTGAAAACTAGAAAGAAATATTTATATTTTATGGATCACATGACAATGATAAACTTTTATGGGAATATGGCCTTTTTATTCCAAATAATGAATTAAATGTTCTTCAGGTGTTAAAGTATATAAAAGTAAATTTATTTCGTCTTTTCTGGGACATGCAGTATAAAAAGTTAAGTATAGGTAGAAAGAACACAATATTTTCCTAATTCTAACTGAAAATGGAATGATATCAGTCTATAAAATCTCATTGATGAACTATATCCATGAAGGGTGATATACTAAAAACTCAACTGTAATGTAATGATAGGCTTGATTGATTAGACATACCGATTTCATCAATATACTTCTCATTAGTTTCAAGTATACATTTTCTTTAAAGTTTGTAATTAATATATGTTAGCTGAATATTACAACAAACTTTCACAGCTAATGATCGCTATTATTTTCCATACTATCACTTTTAGTTTGCTTAAAGCAAAGCTTTCTACATGTAAGTAACACATAACTTCCATACAAATTGGAATATTTGCCATAACAAGCGACATTACATTAAGTCATTAACTTTTATTCACTGTATAAAAGCATTACAAAATATTGTTACGTTTTAACAATTAAACGTTTATTTTTTTCATATTTATTTTTACTTAGTTTATTACAATTTATTTCTAGTATTTATTTACACTAAATTATTTATTTATTTATGTACAGAATAATTTATTTATCACTAATTACATTTATTTCGTTCGTAACTACACGCGGTTATTTACTGCAGAACTAACTAAAGATAAAATATAAAACAAAATACAGACTCTTAGACTATAGATTACAGTGATATGCATGTTTAATGTTTTACAAATTTATGTGAAATTGAAAAGGCTTTTTCCATATACATTTACTTCTGCAAATGATTTTACTAGATTCTCTATATCCATTTCTTGTACAATGTATTTTCTATACTAATGGAGGCTAAACTAGACAATCTTTGTTGTGACATGTTACTATGTAAATAGTTTTGAATATGTTTCAATTTTGAAAAGAACTAACGGTAACTGGCAATGTTAAAAATAAATACAAAAATGTACACACTTCTGGTAAATTACAGACTGTGCAATAGTTTTCTATTATTAACAAATGAGCTATTTCTGTTCCACTAGTTTTTTCGATTATTTTAGTTTTTAGGACATTCCGGAAACAAAAAGCTATTCAGGTAAACATTCAGATAGGTCATCTGAATACACTTCTTGTAGGCTTTTAGCCTATGGACACCAGCTTTTCTACGCTATACCATCAAATTCGATTTTCAGACACAAGGAATGCTTTTTCATAACACTTTTTAGATACCTTTACCTTCTTTTTACGATGGTTAAGGTTTCGAGTCGATAGGACGTACCGTTCCGACACAAATGACAGAAAACCAAAAATAACGAATTTACATTTTCAGTTTTTCGCGTTTTCGACCTAGAAGATCATCGTATCCTTATTCTTCTCCATTCCGCGGCGCATCAAAGTGCGACAGCTACGTTTCTCTAGAAGAATTCGGATAACCGTTTCAAAGGGTCCAAAAAAAGGCAAAATACGTATTTTTGTTCTAATCGACCCCAAAATACGAAGGGACGTCACTGGTACCCCCCTACACTTGTTGCCCGAGTGATGTTCTTAAGTTTGAAAAAAGTCCCAGCTTGATCGGACAATAATTAACCAAGGTAGAAATTTTTTAAGTGGGCGTCTTGGCGTGCCATAGAGAATAAACAGTGCGGAGTTAATCGAATCAAGTCGCGTTTTCTCGAGTGCAGAACACAAATTTCGAATATTGTGTTGATCAAACTATCCGGACGGTTTTGGTGGGGATTGTAAAGTTCGCAGATTCCCCAAACGGTTTCTTGGAGAACTTCGTGATTTTTTGGTTATTCACCGAATTTTCTCTCCGATCCCGCCATAGTGCACACCAAAAAACAAAACCCACCACCCTAACTTTCCGTTATTCGTCAAAATATGTTTTAAAGTGACTGGACTATAATAATAATAATAATATAATTCATATTAAAATTTGATACATTTAAATTCACAAAGTAAAAATGCATCATTTTCTTCTTTTTTAATAGGTGGCCACAGTGAAGGTGTTACTGCGGCCTTCTCAAAATCCAGACTTGCTATACAGTCACATTTTACAGCGTACATTATCATGACAGACATACGGTCGACATAATGTTTACTCATTATTCGGCAATCACTTGATACGAAACGCATCAGCATTTCTAAGGTTTTTTCAATCCTTTTCCCATCTCAGGTAAGGGCAGATCATTTTCTCGACAGTATTTTATTAGATATTGACAATATGGCCTCCTTTCGTCATGAAATTGAAATATCTAGTCCACCTGATAACCCAATGGACAATGGGACAAAAAAACTTCCTCTGCATGAACTCAATTTTGTAGTTAATCCGAGAACATCCGACCACGGTATCTAAAGATTAAAATTATGTGTTTGATATATACAGTAATTATTTTATTTGCTTCTTGTAGTCTCCAAGTTTAGATAATTGGCGTATCACATCTCGATCACAATTTGCCATCATAAATCGACTGCCGTACTGGGTCCCGTTGTCAGTGACTACCATCGGGCCGTATCAAAACGATTGATAACTTCCTCGTAGAGGGCCTGAATGACGGTTGCAGCGGTAGCTTTACGTAGCGGGCGACATACAGTCCACTTCGTAAAGGGTCCTGGAAAACAGCTAGGAATGTGTGTCGCTTTACGGATCGGGGCAACGCACCCACAAGGTCTGCGCTAAAACGTCCCACGGCTTCCGGTTTGGAGACCAATTCATTTTCGCCGCAGTCTGCTGTTGCGAAGCTTTGAATCGCTGACAGGACTGACACCGGCGGACATACTTGGTGATGTCTCGAAACATGCTGGGCCAGTAATATCGGTCCGCTATACGGTTTATGGTCTTCGTGATGCCTAGGTGATCAGCGGTCGGTGCGTCATGATGTTCTTCCAGGACTCGGGCTTGGAACGGTGTCGCCACACATAAGTTCGACGGGTCGGAGGCCTCCTCATTCTGGAGGCTATTTGGTGGAGAGTGCGGGTACAAGTTACCGTTCCGCAGGCAACAATCGGGCGTTCTTGTACGGAAAGGAGCTCTTTGTAGTACCAGTAGTAGTGTGTTTGTTTATATACATTTATTGTAACGGGTGGCATCCACAGTGTCCCCCCCGTTTTAAACCGTCGCTATAGGCTATGATATAGAAAAAACAATTTCTAAATTTTACCGAGATGTAGGTGGGCTTATATGTCTATCGAAGTAAATGATTACTACGGAATATTAATGGAAAGTTCCGAACAAGCCTTCGTAAGAAAAGAGATCATATTGGAAGATTGTACCATACGATAACGCTAGCATGCACATACCTGACAAACTGTAGAATTCAATCCCGAAGTTAACTGAGAATCGGAAACACTTAAAAAAAGCAGAGGCAAACTTTCAATCAGCACATTCGCAGTGAAAATAATTCGATATAAAATCGCGGCCAATTAGCCCTTCACGGTAAAGATCTGACATGCTGTAACGACGCTATCGACTCATATCACTCTGGCCTCACAAATGTGCATGCAAAATGCAATAAAATTTTTTAATACGTGAATAAATGGAAATAAATTTCAATATATACAGGGAATTTCCAAAGAAATGTAACAATCCCCCCCTAACTCGAATAGGTCTCGAACTAGGACGAGGACGATAAGCAACTAGAAAAACAAGGCAAATGAAAAAAACCCAAAACCAACCCAGAGCTAGATAACCCAACCCCAAATGGAATGACACAAAAGACAAGACAGCCTTTGATATCCCCGAGGGAAAAGCAACCCTCACAAAACATGGTTTTTCTTCCAAACCCTTTGGTTAATATCAAAGCTCTTAGGACGATGTCGAAGGTTGTAGTGTTTTGCACTACGTTCATGAGATTTACGGATACGCTTTTGAAGCCCCTTCTAGAGATCTGAGAAGGCTAACCTCCTGCGAGCAGGATCGATAACAGGAGAATCAGATTCAGAGGGAATGAAATTATCATCGTCACCTTTCAGCAACACTTCACGACCGAAATTGACAAAGTTGGGACTCAATCCAGTGACTTTATGTTTAGGGGAACGGATAGCATAACCTATCTTAGGAAGATACTGGGCCCAGCTTCAATGATTGTCTTGGACATTGGCCTCAACATGCTTTTAATCACACAGCTCACCCTCTCCGTAGGATTACATTGCGGGTGAGCATTATAGGCTAGATGAACACCATAATTCCTAGCCAAACCTTGGAATAGAGCATTTTTGAAATAAACTCCATTGTCAACTATCCGGGTTTTGGGAGCCCCGAACATAAGAAAGACATGATCTTCCATAACCTGAGTTACACTGGAACAAAAAAAAATTTACTAAAGGTATCTCAAACGACCAAGATAAAAATATAACCCTTGGAGAAATATGGTAACGGACCGTCCGTTCGCGAGAGCCCGCGGCGACGGCCGATCCGCGACGCCAACACTTCGTTGCGATGCTCACGCGTTCCTTGGTCACGACCCCCGTCGGAGGAGATGACGCTGGACACCGTGTTAGAGCGCATCAGCCTGTACAACTTTTAACTAATGGGGTGTCCCACCTTAATTACATAATACTTTACAAGAGTGTTCTTTGGTCAAAAACAAGCAACAGTTTTCTTTTTTTGAATTAGAGTGTATTAAATGTATAAAAAATTCTTTTAAGATAAGAATTCGTGTTTTTGTTCAAACAAATGGTGAGCACATTGAACGTCTCTTGTAAGAGCTTATTTATTTTTAGTAAAATACAATTTCATTTTCATAATTAATGTTATCAACTTATTTTTGTTTGTTTATTATGTTTTTCTCTCAAAAACGTTGCATTTGAGGCTATATGTTTATTAGCACTTTTTTGCTAGTTTTAACCGAAAAACAAACTTCTTGCAGTGTATCACAATAGCAAAAAAGACCAGTTCAAATTCATTATCTCTTTCAGTAGGTAAATATCTTTTCTCTTTATTGTATAAATCTTAATCTTTTATTTTTTAGGTATTTTAGGTAGTAATCTGTCGCCAACAATTTGAGCTACATCTAAATCTAGTTATTAGTCTTCAGCCTGACTCCTGCTCCAGTAGACTGCCTGTATCCCTACGTGATCCACTCATATAAAAGACCATGAAGTCCTGTTGGAAGTTAACCTGTCCACTCTCTTACGTTTCTTTGGTTGGAATTATGAAAGAGTACTTCTTGTGCAGTCTTAGCCAATCCAATATGAAGGTGGTAAATACAAAGAATTATTTTATTACTAACTAATTATTAAACATACATGTTTTCAAAATTAATATATTACTTTTTCCAATTCTAGTGTTGCTTCATCTTTTACTTAATCAACAGAGACTGCTACTTTAATTTATATGGTGTCGATTGAAGCAACTTTAAGGGTAAGCAAAGATTTGGGACTGAATTTCTGCTTACCCAAATTAGTCCGGCTGTAGTATACCTAATATAAATGCATAACCTGATTTATCTCGATCTCGTAGAATGTTTTCTTTACACCTTCTAAAATCCATAACCTGAGTTATCTTGGGCATGTGGATTTTTGTTTCTGTTTTAAAATACATATTTTTTAGTAAGAAATGTACAAATCAATACTTAAGTGTAAATGTGAGTTATTTTATAAATTAGTAAAACTACTCTTTTGTTTATTATTATATAAGTTAACTTGGATTACAAATTTATAGTTTTTCCATCAAGGTTTTTCTTTAGAAATAAGGCTTTTTTGTTTTAAATTAATGCTACGCTAGCTACATACTAGGTTTTGTAAGATGTTCAAGAATCTGTAATAAAAAGAAATGGAATTTTCTTACCATCAACCTAAAATAACTTTGTCATTAAGAGGTTAATGTTGTAATATTACATTTTCATAAATTACATTTACATTATTAATTATTAGTTCAAAGTAGTTTTTTTTTTATAAAGAGATATGTATGTTACTTGCAACACATCGTTGTTAGAGTGGTTGCCTATAAGTTAAGCATTTAAAAGGCGATAAAATTGCAAACGTTGAAGCAGGCGCATCAAAATTTAAATCTTTGGCGGGTTCTTGAAAATATAGGTTATTTTTATTTAATAAACATATTTAAATAATAAACAGTTTATTATCATTTATAGTAATTAATATATGATAGTGAATTGTAAATTAAATATAATTGTGTTTTGAATGTAGCCATATCTGAGATTACAGTTGCATTCTTAACAGCTTAGGGGTCATTAGTTAGGTTAGTTTTGCAAATATAATAGAGGGTTATCTTTGAACACGAAAATTCAGCCTATTTAAAGTATTTTAGTATTTGATTATCACAATATTTAGATAGCAATCATGGAAATGCAAGATATTAATTATAATAAAAGTGAATATGTAAAAACTGTAAGTGAAAAGTTAGGTTATATTTTTATAGTTTAAAGAAATATATCTTTTTAAGGCTTCTGGTAATAAAGTCAGTCGTCAAACCGTATTATGCGGCAGCCAAAATATTATTTTGGAAGGAAATGGGATTATTCAGTCAGATGCAATTATACGAGGTGATCTGGCTAATGTCCGAATGGGATGTTATTGTATTATTGGTAGAGAGGCTGTGATTAGACCACCATATACGACATTTAGCAATGAGTAATATACATTTAATTGAATGACCTAGGGCCTGGTTTGCAATATTACAAACAACTTTATAAGTTCAGATTTTGCTAGAAAATTATGAATTTTTAAATTCCACTAGTAAATCGTCAGATATAATTATAGTTTCTGGCAATAGCAAGATGTAGTAGCAGCTTTTGTGTTAAAACTGAACTTGTGAAGTTATTGTAACATTGTGAAATAGGTCCCAGTTATAACTTAAAGTTTATTTTAGAGTTGTATTTTTCCCTTTAACTATGGGTGATCATGTATTTGTTGGAGAACAATCTATCGTAAATGCAGGAGTAGTTGGTTCTTATGTATATATAGGAAAGAATGTAGTAATTGTAAGGTATACAATATAATTGTTTATGTTGATACTTATTATCAAAATTTCAGGGTCGTCGTTGTATACTAAAGGATTGTTGTGTTATAGAAGATAATACAATTTTAACACCAGAAACTATAGTGGCACCATTTACTAAATATGGTGGTTCACCTGGAATACAAATTGGGGAAGTACCTGAATGTCAACAAAACTTGATGATTGATTTTACGCGTAGTTATTATGAACATTTTGTTCCTACAAAAATTAATAAATAAACTGCAATAATTTTTAATAACTTTTTATATTATTTCATACCTGTATACTGGTCTTTATTTGAAGTACCTTTTCAAATAATGCTTGTTATAATTCAAGCTTGGATTATTATATGCATCCTTATCTTTCGATATATGTATATAATTGGAGCTTTCATTATAATATTAAACTATCATAGAAAAATAATTTTTCTTTGTTATTTACCAGGTTTAAGTAGTTCTTGTTTGAAAAGGTTACTAATAATACTGGACATGCAATTTCTCCATATGACTCAATCAGTCCAAAATTTGTAAATCAAAAAGGTATAGTTCAAGATATCTACAGATGGAAAAGTGAAAGAAACTTTGATAAAACCAGATTTTAAAATTATTACATATTTAATCCATTCATTACCGTACAGGCGGATTTTATGACATTTTCTCCAGGCGATTTCAGTGATGATTTTCAGAGAAAATGTCTGTATCATCCTGACGAAGTAGGTATACTTTTTCTAGAAAAGTATGTAATGACTCTAATCCCAATTCTATCAAAGGTTTCACCATTTCTATCGGTTAGTGTTAATAATAATCACCATTCATTATCCAGGTAGCTAAAAAGCATGATCTCCATGTTAAGGAGTTGACATTGAATGAATTATTCTTATTAAAAACATAATAAATCATAAACGCCAGCATATTTGTTTAATTGTGCTTGACAAAAATATGTTTAAAATAGAACTGCTATATAACATTAAAGGTTTACGTTCACTGTTGGGAAAGAACTGATTTTCGAGAATTTATTATTGATTCTTGATGACAATCGTAAAGATAATATCACAAGGAGAATGCATGCAATATTTCTTGGACTGTTCATTTAACTTTACATTTCTTGTTTATAATGATATCTAAATGATTTTGGGAAAATTGTTTTGAAAATACTTCTTTCACTTTAGTGTCAAATTAAGCTTACGTCTAGTCGATGGTGGTTTATAGCTGATTCATCTAATTTGTATATTTGACTGTCAATTTTTTGTTGTATCTTAAAATACTAAAATGACAAAAGAGTCTGTATAAAAGCTAACATATATACTTATAAAATATCAGATAAGAACATCTAGGTTAATAATTTACTTTAAACTCATAGAGTTTAAACCTCTTTCTTCCATTAATTTTTAATAAAATAAACAGCGATGCAGTTTATCGTAGATGTGGGTTTGAATCCCACACGAGAACTGATTTTGCTATATGTACATCGCCATTATTAATTTACTAAAAATTTTAATAATTAGTAGAACATCCACAAGTGTCTTATTATTATCTAGTTTTTATATCAAATTTTTCATGGTAATTCATTTATTCAATTCAAGGTATTATATCACCTGTAGCTTACATGTTAGTAATTTGCTCGTAATATTCATTGCTGATTTGTTATATATATCATCGTAATGTTTTATAATCACCATAAGTAATATATCGTGTAATATAGAATAATTATTTATGCAATCAGTTAGTTTTGGTTTTCAGTCTGAAGTAAAAGTATTAAAAATTTCTGTAGTCCAAGTTGCTTTTCATTTATTATTTTCTTCTTTAAATCATTAACATGTATGTCTTTTGTCTTGAGATCGAATATGTACAGCAAAATCAATAAAAACATTTAGAAAAGAACTGCTTTCTACAGTAAGCATGGACTACTTGATTGACTAGTTTCTCTAAACCTAATTTGATAATTTTAATCAATCAGGTGATCTGTGCTCATCCTGAAGCTAGGTTACCAACTACCCCTGTAATTTTCTTGAAATTCTCAAAGGATAGGCAACAATTATGGCAAGCACGTTATGGAAACAATCTATATATTGCATTAAAAATAAGTGTTTGTTAACTTCATACTATATTTAAGTCAATGACAGTCAACAGATGTCAATACTGATATCACTAACAATAAAATAAGTTTTTTCTGAACATTTTTTAAAGCAGAACTCTCATAAACCGATAGATAACTATTAATCGCTGACTAAAACTGAACGATTGAACTTTAAAGGGATTCTATACCAAGTTTATCTTACAAAAGCATACTTCTAAATTAGGCATTTAAAGAGCGGTTATAAAAGTATTTTGGAGTGTTGGCAAAATGCATTTGTTTGTTAAAGAGCGAGTCCGAGTTAATGTTCCAAGCTTTTTGGTGAATTAACAAAGCAATGGCTCAGATGCACGTCAAAACATGTGCTTGCCGACACTCAACCATATTGATTTACATCATGCTTAAATGCCTAATTTACTGCTGTTTTACTTTGAATAAATATAACCTTACAAAACATTTAAGTTGTAATGGTCATAATACCAAAATAATAAGTACCACATTATAACCAATATCGCTATCAGAAGCAGGGAATTAGCAAAGAGCTACACACTTTTCTAAAGGAATTGAGAGATTTTGAAGAGCTCAATTTTACTATGAAACAATTCAGTCTATAGAAGAAATATAAAAGCAACTTATTGTGTTAGATCAACTGTAAATTCTAAACATAATCAATTTTTTTAAATTTTTTTTAAGGCATAACAACTTTTTTTAGAAATTCTCCAACTCTGATAGGTGTCATGCAGAAACTCTCATTTTGATATCTTATGTTATTCTCGATATTGGAAAAATGAGAAATTTTTAAATAAACTTCATTTTTGTCAGGAAATCTATCTCTCAAGTATTTGCATTCGTTTTGAAAACATCCTGTGTAAGTGTCAAGGAGATATTGTTACAGTTGCACATTAAGTAACGCTTAAAAGAGAAGCATTTTTACAAAACAAAACTTCTTTTCAAGATTGCACTAATGTAACACTAGCAACAGGTGTAAGGGTCCTGAAGGTAATTATAACACAAAAAATATGGGGACAGTTTCAACACGGCTCCATCATTTATTAACTTAAATAAATCTAAGGAAGTTGTTAACATATTTTCTAAATGCTAATTTCCAACAGTGGGATCAAAATGCCTTAAATATAGAAATGCACAACTTTCTTCAAATTTTATTTTTGTTGCTTTAAAATCTTAATTATATTTTCATGCAATATTTTGTTAAGCACAAGATTTCAAAATCAAGGAAACAATTATGAGAGAATTGTGGTATCTTTGTATAATCCAAATTATTAATGAGTAATGACAAATAATATGAGATTTCTTGGGCTGGAAGTAGGTGACTGATTCTTCAATTTCTGAAAAAAAAGTTCATACTTAAATAGGTAATTAACTGAATGTCTAATTAAGATCTACTCTTTTGTTTGCATAAAGCTCTTGAGAATCTTCCATGTAGTCCTTTTTTTTCCAATTGCTTTCCCATTCATTTTATTCCCTTAGATGTTATGCTCTGTTTTAGAAACTATTAGGGATCTTACTCACCATATGTGCTATAAATTAAGAATTGCAATTAATTGAAAATAACAATAGTTTTTATTCAGAATAGCATGTTACCTTATTAATATTAAAAACAGAAGGGACATCTCAACTTTATAACACTTACATTTTAAAATTGTTTGTTCAAATGTATCTTGTCCAATATTTCCTAGAATAATTAGAACAAAGAATTATAATAATTTATTGGTGTCGTTTAGGATGTTTCTAATAAGTACCTCAATTTGAAAAGCCATAATTATACTACAACTGCCTTCAGGAACTCTGAATATAAAACTGAAGCATTTGCTTAAATGACTACAGATGCAACAAACCTTTTGTATTTTTTTAAGAATCAAATAAAAATAATCACATAACGACTAAATTATGAAATTTGCGAAATCTGAGTAATTTGACAAATTTGACACTTCTATAGCGACACCTATGAGACGAAATCGTAAGTGATCGATAGCTGTCAACATTTTGTGTACTACTTTAGTTGTAAACATTTTATTTGTTAGTTGCCTTAATAAAAAAATAACAACAGACTGTGTAGCAAATGTTTTTAGATGTAACGTTTTTATGATTTATTTTTGCATTGATTGGCGTATGCGTGCAAAAGCAGATAAATTTATGGCAAAAATATGTAAGTTTTATTATTTATTATCTCGTTTCTTAGCTATTTAGAAGTAGTAAACATCATTCAAGAGTTTAACATGATTTATATTTGTATACATTTTAACGATTTATTGATTTATTTATCATTTATCATATGCAACAGGCATGTATACATGTGCGTCAAGTGTCAAATTAAAATCTTATTTTAAAATATTTTTAAAGTGCAGTTGACTGTATTTATTAATACAGTAAAAGTATACAAATTAAGGAATGCCTATATGCATATTGATGGTGATATAACAATGACTATCCTAAATTTTGCTTTGTAGAAATCACCTGCCTTCATTAGCATCGAAGTGAACCAGAAGGGACCACCAAAAATTCTTAATTCATGAGGCATTAATACATATTTATCTCCGATACCGGCCTTCATTTTATGGTTATAAGCATAAATACCTACTACTGTTTTTATGTTACCTAATTAAAAGTGAGCATTTTTAAAGTTAATCACTACTGTGACTGCTGATCTTCAAGCACAGTATGTATTAATACGAAAGTATTTTTAAAATGAAATGATTATACAGGTTGTTTTAAGAAAAAAAGGTGCAAGTTAGTTCATTGTTAAGATTAAGGATGCTTTTATATAAACTTCACCGCAATGGAACTGAGGGTGCTCACTCTGGATATTCAGTCGATATATTCAGTGAGCTCTGCCTTGTTACCCTTTGACTACAGGTGTGTTTGATTAATAGAAAAGATTTTTGAATAAATAAGATGCAAGACTGGGGGCTGGTTGTACAAAAAAGATGTTAATGTCACATCTGATTTCACAGTTAATTTTAGGTTACTTATAATAATTACAGCTGGACATTTTTCATTTCCAAGAACTAAAGAGTATAAAGTTTTACATACTTCAAACCGATATTTACACTCCTTTTGCACCACAAGATCACTGTGCAAATTAATATTTTTCTGAAAACTTTTGGTTAATTTGTATTATACAAACTTAAGCAATCAGATTAGTAACTGCAAAATGCAATAACAGATTTGATTTCTTTTGTGTGACCAGCTTAGGTGTAGATTTAATCGAAAGCTGAAAATATGTGTATTCTAAAATTAAGAGAATTGAAAATGTGCTTGTTTCAGTTTTGTAATAAAAGGGATGAATTTGTCTACAAATGCGAAGGTAAACAAAAATATCATCGAGACTGTGATTTTCAACTGTCGTCCTTTATTTTTGGATGAAGGTGTCAGCGAAGCTGTTTTAGAACATCTAAAGCATTTATGGATTTCGAAATTGCAAGAAAGGGGTATTCCAGTAGACCAGAATTCAACAAATTCTTGTTCTAGTAAGAATTTCTCATTTTTACATATTTTATAATTATTTGTATGCAAGGTGTTTAAATGTCATAATAAGTGTCTCTTCCATATTTCAAAGAATTTTGGTCAATAAATTTTTTTTCAGTTTTTAAAAACTAAGATGCTCTGCAGGTTCAAAGATACAGGTTTTTGCTTTGATTTAAAGATGTGACTGCAGCAACAGATAGCTCTTTAGATGATTTAATAGAGAATATGTAAAAAAGAATGTTTTTTTGTTTTACATACCTTTTTTGTGTCCTATTGGACAGTTTGCTTTAAATGCTTTTTACTGATACAATGTAGATTGGTATTTTTTTGTTTTTGACATAGAAACTGTGAACATCAAGGTGTGCTATTTTTGATCTGCAGATGTATATTTGCACAAGTTTGGACATTTCACTGGATGTCCGTTACTGGATATAATTTGAATGTGTTTGTATATTTCTTGTACTTATGTAATGTGGACATTTTTTTTAACATCTTTAGATATGATTTGTACATCCTACCTACATAATCTGGATGATTTTTAGACATAATTTGGATATATTTTTTAATATTTTTAGATGTGATTTGTAGATTCTATGTGCATACTTAGACAATTTTTGGGCAAAGTTTGGATATTTTTTGGATGTAATTTAGATTTTTTTTTTTGTAATATTTTCGAATGTGATCATACGTACATAATTTGGCAATATATGATCTCATTGCAAATTTTTTTCAGTTTGAAAGTAAACACATTGAACTATATTCTCACTTCTTGTTTAGATTTAAGTATTTTTTTAATTAACATGGCAACAAGTCTTGTCCTGTTAAGATTAGTTAGAGCAATATTAGCTGCTTTCGTTCATGCCACACTATCAAAACATGGTTCGTTTGCACATAATCCATGTTTGCAAATCATAAGTGAATGTTCACATGTTTCAAATGAACACCATTAGGTTGGTTTTTCTTTACCAATCCTATAAACATAAATTTTTCATGATTTTTTTTTAAATGATTTCTACCTTCTAATGGAGTTCTAAACTAAAAATACTTATGTGCATCAGAAACAACTTTTGTCAACCCATATTTCTGTTTTTTACCACAAAAATTTTGCTTGGTTGAATTACTTGCAACTGTTGGGTCACCATGCAGCAAGTTAAAGAGTGTCGAGAATCGTAAATAAATATCTAGGAATCAATTTGGTTGATTCACCTTAGTGAGTTGATTCATTGAATCGAATCGCTCAGGCCTGCTTGCCATACCATTTTATAAATTTTTAACACTTAACAATAACTTTTTTATTAAAAGTTGGGAGTAAACAGAAGAAAATCTTATTAATTGGCATTTTAAATATAATTTTTAGATTGTTAATTATTGAAATACTATTTATTATTATTGTTGTCTTTACTCTTTACCTTGTAGAGATGTGACGCTCTGTAGTCCTTTATAAGTGTAACTATATCTATGTTTTTAACAGTGCGATTCACTGGTAATTCTATGGGTATTGCAAGTGTTGCATTTGCACACCTGATCAAGAATTCAAGATTGTATGTAATGTTTATTTCTATTACTTCTTACACTTTAATTTAACTGACTATGAAATGCAGGTAAGAAAAATTAACAATTATTTCTTAGACAGGAGACTTGGTTTATATCCCATGTAGCACCAGACGTCCATGGACATAAAGTAGACATCTATTGAACATTCTATTTTGATCCATACTTCGCCCAAATATTTCTGTATATAAGTTGTAGTACATCTATTGGATGTTCATCGGATGGTTGTCCATGAACGTCCACATGCTATATGGGTTACTGTTTTTAGAAGGATATGTAGACCCTGATACCTTTAGAAGTAACTAAAGTCTATTGCAGTCAAATAATAAAATAAATCTCATGAAAGCTGCAACATCTGACAAAAAAGTTAGAACCGCCAGTAATGCATTCCGTCAATATTCTTGTAGCGCCATCTATTTATTTCATGAATGTAAAATTGAAAAAGCACAGATGTTGCAGATTTAAAGCCAAACTAACTTAACACATGATAAAGAGAAAAAGCTGACTAATTATTTCAACTGAAGGCTCATGATAGAGTAGGAATATTGTTTCACATAACTATGCACATTGAACTTGTAACATCATTTACATACAATCGTCAAAGATGTGAACAGTAAAAATTTAAAATAAACTAATTTTTCTTTTAATACTGAAAAATACGTATACATATCTCATTCTTACAGGTATGTATAGTATTTAGTTATGCATAACTTTTACCTAATAATTATATTGAGTATTTCAGAAAAATAGCTCATTCAGAGCAGGCCATAACAAAAGTTAAGTTTGTCTTAACTCGCAAGATACAACTTGAATCAAATGAACTACTCTAACATGCAGTTTATTAGAACTACCAACTAAATATGTAAATAAATAAATAACAAATTAATCTTCTTAAAATTTTTTTTGTAACTCTTTGTTGAAGTTAGTGTGTATTGCTTACTGGAAAATCAAAAAGCTGAGTCTTAATTTTCATTCTTGTAATTTATCATCTTTACTAAAACATAATAAAATATTGACACAGTAACTATTTACATTAAAGTTAGAGAAGCTAAAATTTTAAAAATTATTAGAAAGATTCTATTTCTTTGAAAATATCGAACTTTAAGATTTAAGCTTATTATTAAAGGCGCATGGACTACAATGTATTCAAGTTGCAATCTTAAGAAGCTTCTTCAAGAATAAAGTAAAACATACACAATACACAACAAATTACAAGCATAGAACAAAAGAAAATTAAATACCGAAGCGCATTATCAAAGATACAGATTCAGATATTGAGTTATGGTACTTTTTAAGCTTCATTCTTATTATAATTTCTCGATCACAATAAAGCAATGTTTCTGAAACTGTGCTTCGTAAAGCTTTATACAAGAAACATAAAACTATAGAATGTGTCAAAATGTTATTCTTATGGTGAGAAAATCCCAAGAAATGATGGAGTGTACAGGTCTGCACGGGTCAGGGTCTTGAGTCTGCTTGGCCTATTCGAAACTCAAACTTGAACTGGTGTGGCTTTTGTAACCATTTAACTATTAGGCCAATTATATCTTTGAAGCCTATCTGGCTTTTTGAATTAGTAGGTCTTTTCAGATCTGCTATCAGATTTTTAGGTTAGTTAGGTTCTTTGGTTATTTCATGTCAGTCGGATTTTTCATGCTAGTCAGGCTGATGATCGATTTATTAAGGACGACTAAGCTACTCAAGTCTGTCATGTGCTTTGGCTCAAGTGGGTTTTTCTCTTTATTGACGGCAATTCATTCTTTAAAAAATTTTTTTAGTATCTAAAGCAAGATTATGCTTAACTGTGCCTTAAACTCAAAATTAATATTGAATAAATCCTGACTGTAAGAGGCCTGCACAAAATTAATTTTAAAGTAATGTCTGAGGCTTTTCAAACCTCCCAAGTAGCACAGCTTATTGTGCCAATATTTTTGTGGTATATTGGCGTTAAGTGTTAAGTGTAACGCTTTGTTATAGAAGTAAAACATTGGCAAGCAAGATCTGTCCATTGTAAAACTACAAGGTAGGAAATACATCTGCATCTAATAGAGGAAACATATTTAGCTGCACTTATTGGTAATATATTGGCTGCCAATGTTAATGTAATATTCCAAGATTAGTTTAATATAAGAGTGTTAGTTTGGGAAGATGTCTTTAAGTATTCTTGGATTTACATATGTTCAATTTATCGGTAATATATTTCTCATCAATGTATATCCAATATAAAATTACTATGATTGACATATATATGTTACCGATGTTGTATATATACATCGTACTTTTATTGATAATACAATGATTGCCAACCTACCTGCAATATACGACTCGTATATTATTTTATGCTTTTATTTTGTATTTATACAGGGAGAATACTTTCAGACGCAACATACTCTTGTATATATGCAATGTAATTAATATCGAATATTTTCAAATGCAACATAGGGAATAATAGCTATAGTACAATAAGTTTCGTTGTCAAGGTTTCCTATTTCAGATTATTCTTTAAATAATGAAACAATGAGTTTCGTTGTTATGGTTTCTTTTTTTAAATTATTTAAAAAATAATTTTACATAAGAAACCATGACAAAGAAACTCATGGTATCATTCCCTATGTTGCATTTGAAAATATTCGATTTTATTTAAATTGCATATACAAGAGTATGTTGCGTCTGAAAGTATTCTCTCTGTATATATTCTGCTAATATATTATAATATAACTATATGATGTTCCCTGGTTTTTTTGTCACTTTTTCGATTTATTGACGTTCGTACTTTTACACAAA
>VTPC01004999.1:8384-20736 GCA_011009095.1 Ignelater luminosus
GTTATTAAAGACAATCGGGAAAAGCGGGGGAGGTTCTTGCTTTTTATGTTAAAGATACTTTGAAAGTTAAAATACTCGCTTTATCATCGGTTACAAGTCTTCTAAAACAGCTCTGGAGCAGTACAAATGTTCAAGGAAAACAGCTGTGTTTGGGTACATTGCATAGGCCTCCAAATGTCAACTTAAATAGTTGTATTGAAAATCTGGAAAATGGTTTAGCCAGATGTTTTCCAAATTATGAGTGCAAGGCAATATAAACCTGGACTTTTCCAAAACAAACAGCAACAGCTGTTTTACTTTAATAGATTTCTCAGTAAATATAGTCTTTGTAATTAAATAGTTATCTTATTCAAATAATTAATAATTTAGAATCCGTATTTGATCTAATTGCTTTATTTTCTGTAGGGTTATCTAGCAGCACGCATGTAAATTGTTAATATGGATCATAGAAATTAGAGACTTAGATGCCCTCAATTTATTTACGCACTTATCGTGTTTGATTGGAATTATGTCTATACTTTTGAGAATGTTGATTAGATGATGGAATTTTTTACTGATCAGGTAAATAACGTTCTTAATCTTATGCCCCCATTAGAACAGCTTGCTTTACTGATGTGCTAGCGCCGGCCGTGGTTGACGGAGAATCTTAGATCGATGATGAGGTTGCACAAAAAAGTTCTAGCAAGGCATTAAAGACTAAAACTGATCGGGTATGGTCAGAACTACAACACTTAGGAATGAAGAAAGAGCATTTTGTCAGCATAGAATCCGTGGGGATCTAGACGTTTGGCGTACTCTGATGTACATAAACAACACCAAATGCTTTCCATGATACGTTAATAATACTACTTCTCATAATCAGTGTTTCGTAGACAGTTTTTATTATAACTATCTTATTTACATATTACTTACATTGTAAATTCCTCATTCACTGATTTGTAGTTTCCATCAGCATTAGAATCTGCAAATTCCAAACGTGTCTAACCATGTCAAAATATTACGTCTTCGACCCGTTAGTATTCTTACGTTTTGCCAGAAACGTGTTTTTAGTTTTAATATTTATTTTTACTTAATTTATTACAATTTATTTCCAGTGTTTATTTACACTAAATTATTTATTCATTTATGTACAGAAGAATTTATTTATCACTAGTTAACACTTATTTCGTTTGTAACTACTAGCTGATTGACTGTAGAACTGCGTTCTGCTTGGTCAACGCAGCCTTATATTTGTTTCCGCGTGGTTCTTGATGAGCCCAGAAAGTTCGCGTTCCTTCTGGAACATTCGACGGTGGAAAACTCTGGATAGTTCGAGATTTCTCCGGCACATTCGACCAGCTTGTTCGAGACTGTTCGGGACTTTTTCTAGAATATTCGAGAGGTGGCGCGTTACAGTATCTTGCCCGCTCTGTCCAACGTTGTAGAGATGGTGGTTAACGAGCAGCTTAATACATTTTTTAATTCTAACAATATTATACCAGTTTCTCAGTCTGGATTGCAATATGCGGATGACATGCAAGTTTATGATTCATTTATTTCAGGTTCTAAACTAGCCAAAGATCGTATACACACTGATCTGCAAACAATATTGATGTTCTTCTAAATTACTATCGTTTTCTCTAAAGTATTCGATACGGTTAATCATGATCTATTTCTCTTGATTCGATATTTTTACGATCTTTTGCCGGATGTTGTTAGCTGTTTATGGAGTTTCTTAGCAAATTGTCAACAAGTGGTAATACACCAAAACAATACTTCGAAATCTCTACCCTTAAAATTAGGAGTACACCAAGGCTTTATATTGAGTCCGTCATTACTTGCAATTTATACATCAAACTTCCACACTCAATTCCGACGTGTTAATTCTCACTTTTACGCATACGATACACAATAATATTTCTCTTTTCCATGGCCAGATGTAAAACAGGCATGTGAAAGAATAAACAAAAATTAGAGTTTAATGTCAGTCATCTTATCTGTTCATTCATTAAAACTAATCCAAACAAATCTAATTCAACAGTGTTGCAAAATGCTTGCTTGCTATTAGTCTATGAAGTACCCAAGACAGTATATCGAATCTCGGATAAGTTGATTCAAGAGAACATTTTCTTACACTAGCGACATACTTAAACGAATTGCAGAACGACTATAAACCATGTCAACAAAAAAAACTGAGAAAATCATTATTTATCGAATTATTTTAAAAGCAAAATATTTATATCAATCAATAAGTCCATCTGCACACCCTCTCGGATCTACTGCTTATTTTAAGGCATTTATATTTTACCCAGAGGTTAAGTGGGAGAGCAGAAACAGTTTAAATTTCTGGCTCTATACTTCGCTTCAAAATTTATTACTTATTTATAAGATTTTTTTTGGCAAATAAAGGCATTTATTATTAGTATTATTATTATTATTATTATTATTATTATTATTAAATTATGATCATGATTATTATGATTATGATTGTTGTTTTTGTTATTATTATTATTATTATTATTAGTTTTATTATACCTAATTATTATAAATGTGGTTTACGAAGTTACAAAATGCATGCTATAGATTTTCTTACACTGTTTGTTCATATGATCATGTTGTTGACTTTAATTTCTTAACTCCTAAATCTGACTTACAATTGTACTTTAAAATTAGAATATTACCAAACTAGGCAACTTGCAGAAAAAACCCTTATTTAATCGTTAATAAGCAAACATTAAATTAGCATTTGAAATTGCTAAAAAGGTTTCGAAAAATTGATTTTAATTTTTTAATATAAGAATCTTTTATAATATAAAAATAAAAATATAAAATACAAGATTTAACAAAAATGTGTGATTAAATATAAAATGTAATTAAAAGAAAGACCGTATATTTTCCGTACCGCAACGAAAGTTTGCAACTTTACTAAATAGTAGTCTTTACACGGCGTCGGTCGGTTAGATGTGTTGCCTATTCTCTATAAAAATACACCTACTCGTAGCGTCATTATATCTGCAAAATATAAAATAGATTGTAATTTATTGTAAGTAATAAACATTTTTCAGGATATGAATCGTCGTAGGTCTGCTCAGAAACATTATTTTGTTCAGATAATCTCACAATCAATAATCCACAGGGTTAATATCTGGTGATCTTACTGGCTAAAAAACAAATAAGTAACACAACAGTGTCATAATTCTTACGATTCAATTTCAATTTCAAGATGTGGTTTTTTAAGGTTTTTAACCTTTCGGTCCCGATGTTTCAAAAAAGTTACACATTCAGCGGAGTGGGGTAATTCAGTTACCGTAACTTATTTTTCAAAAATTCCTTATGTTATTCACAGCAATTGCAGTTTAGTTTTTGTGCAAATTTAGCAGTACCTATATTATTTTATTTTTTCTTCTGTGTAGTAGACATGGACTTATTTCTCAAAATTGCAGTAGGTACTTCTTTCTAAATCTCATTAAAATGTGGTAATTGTCGTATCTAACCAAACCTAACCTTAGTGTATTTGACTAATTACACTCTGATTTTGGCCCATCGCACAGTGCGTCAACCCGTGGACATAAATCTAAACATAAACTATTCTGTTGAAAATAATAAGTCACATAAATGTCCTTAGGAATAGTCAAACTATTAGGGTCACGAATGTATAACATGGTAGGACCTGTTTTAACGTGCTGAGACATGTAGATATTGTAGTATACACCGTGTTCGTTGTAACGTTTGCTATAGGGAATTAGTATGGGAAATCTGAAATATGCCAAATAGTTCGTTCTCGAATAAAAGTCGGTGGAATTAATAGTTGCAATCGATAAATAAGATATTCTAACGTACTGTCCAAAAATATTACCCTTAATAACAATCTCAATTCTTCAGAAATTATAAATTCATTAATTACTTGCAAAACTGTAATTTAAAAGCCAAAACCTGAAAAGTCTGCCCGACTTGCCTCCGTGGTTCAATGGTTTTATACTACTTGCTAAACCGCACGGGCTCTTCGAATGCAAGATCTAACCCCGTTACAAGCAAAACCTTTTTTTAAATTTTATTTGTCAGTAATCTTTAATTTAATAACAATTTAAATAATTTGTTATTATTCTTTTATTCGCAAAACGTACAAGAAATAATAAATTGAAAATGAAAACTGCTGATGCTTTTTCATACTGCATACAACAAAAACCAATTTACGTTTTTCGAATAAAAGAATAATAACAAATTATCTAAATTGTTATTAAATTAAAGATTAATGACAAATAAAATTAAAAATAAAGTTTTGCTTGTAACGGGGTTCGATCTTGCATTCGAAGAGCCCGTGCGGTTTAGCAAGCAGCATAAAACCATTGAACCACGAAGACAAATCGCGTTGACTTTTCTGTTTTCGGATTTTAAATTACTGTTTTGCAAGTAATTAATGAATTTATAATTTCTGAAGAATTGAGATTGTTATTAAGAGTAATATTTTTGGACAGTACGTTAGAATATCTTATCTATCGATTGCAAGTATTAATTTCATCGACTTTTATTCGAGAACGAACTATTTGGCATATTTCAGATTTCCCATACTAATTCCCTATAGCAAAAGTTAAAACGAACACGGTGTATAAGTCACTTGCAGTAATATGACAAATTAGTGTTAGCATTGTGTGGTTAGTATAAGGGTGAATTTTTTTAGTTAAGTTTTAATGTAAAAAGTGATATTTGTTATGGAAGATGTTGGTAGAGGTAAGTACTTTCTATTTAAATAATACTTTTGATTAATCTTGTTGTCTGAGTAAGTTTTTGTAAGTATTTTAATTAAGCTATCTTCAATAGTATAAAATAAATAATTTTCCATCTTTATTGTTGAGATTTGCTTTCTAGGTTATTCCTTGAATGTTTCTCTAGGTGGAAATATAAATTCTAGAAGCGAATACCTGAGACTCTAGCTCATATAAATATTTCTTTTAGAGCGATAGATTATCAAAAATAGAAATAATTATAAAAAGTAGCTTTCTACGGCTCCAAATAAAAGAATATAGAATATTTTTAATTATACTAAGAGTTCTTTTGAATTATTGGACTGTTCAGAAGCCGTATTCAATAGTTTGGAAAAGTTTGTTAACCTTTTGTATTTAGATTTGTATAAGAAACTACAAAAAGACTGTCAAAGATATCGTCAATATTTTTTGAAAAGATACAGAAGATGGCTTGATCAGCCAAGTCAGCTGCCAGAGTTTGTCACGACATTAATTGTACAAGAACAACCAAGTACTTCTCGCAGAAGACCACAAAAAACGTTTGAAGAAAGTTCGCTAAAAACGAAGAAATGCAGGGAGCAAAATTTAGTTACCACACAATTGACAAAAGAGCTCACGTTTGCTGCAGAAGAATCCGTACGACAATTACCAGAATCTACATCTACGTCTGCAATATTTTATCTAATGCAAATGTAACTTCAAAATGTTATATTTGCGGTGCAACACCCAAACAGATGAACTCTCCTAAAGTTGGTGAAAAATGTTCTCAGAGAGAAAATTTTCGTTTTTGTTTGTTCACCTTCCATTTATGGATACGAACTTTTGAATGCCTTATACATATTTCATACAGGTTGCCGTTTGAAACATGGCAAGTCAGAGGGAACGCCAATAAAGAATTTTTTGAAAGCACAAAAAAAGAATTCAGGTTGAATTCAAATCTAAAATGGGTTTAATAGTGGACAAACCAAAACCTGGATATGGTAGTACAAACGATAGCAACACGGCACGAAGGTTTTTTGCCAATCTTAAACTTAGTGCTGAAATCACTGGTATTGATGAACAACTGATGATTAACTTTTCCATAATTTTGAGAGTTTTGGTAAGTAGTATGCAATTAGACATAAGTAAATTTAGTGTTCTTTTAAACGAGACTGAAGAATTATATTTAAGTTTGTACAGTTAGTGTTACATGCCTAGCAGTGTACATAAATTGCTGGTTCACGGTCCGAACGTATTTGCTTCGTTTGATCTACCCATTGGGCAGCTTTCAGAAGAAGCTTTAAAAGCTACACATAAAATAATCCGTCAATACCGTTTAAGCTATACAAAGAAATCGTCGAGAGAAAATTCAAACTAAGATTTAATAATTGGATTACTACTTATGTTACTTCTGATCCTGTCATATACTAACAGAAAAATAACTGCCAGAAAACATCAACTCATGGATAACAAGGTTCAGAAATATTTACTGAGTGCAGAAACATTAAATACTTCAGACAACTTAAATGTTCTTGAATACTTATTGCTCTTAAATGATTCCGACAAGGAGAATGTCTCAATTGAATCAGAATCTGAATAAACGCTACCCAAAAAATCTATGAAATACATAATTGTAATAATTGTTAAAAGTATTATTTCTGCCTAGTACAAGATGTACATAAACAATTTGTAGGTTAACGGGTAAGAACAGACCCAATATGTTAACACATATCAAAATATAATAAATTGTTTAGATAAATTTGGAGATATGATTTTTGACCATAATCATGTACTACATAACGCATTGTGCATCGCACATATTTTACGTAAAACAGATCAATCGAGGATAAGGTAACTGAAAGCACAATGTCATAAAACGTGTAATAAGAAGTTACAGCAGAAAATTAATTTTTGGGGTAACTTAGTGACCAACCAAAAAACAAAACAAATGTAACATGTTTTTGCAGTTTCTGATTACTAAATTAAATAAGTTTCTCTAATGACGGAACTAAAAATTACAAAATTCTAAAATTTTTTTAAGATTTTCATTTGCAACTCAGTATGATTATATTTAACTGCACCAACATCTACATAGTGATTATTTCTTAATTGAAAAAATTCTATTACGTTACACAATTCGAAAGCTTATTTTAGCTTACGTTTAAAACTACCTTCATCGGTCAAAAACGCTTAAGTACTTACGCTAATAATACTATTATTTAACAGTTGTGAACATGGTCTTCCTAGTATTGCCCTTGGAACTTCAATTGAGAATTATTAAGCAAATACTTTAGATTGTCAACCACCAGTAAAACATTATTTTAACTAGTTCTTGTCGGGTTACATCAATCATCTGTAATCATTTTTAAAGACGACGAGACGTATTCAACCGGATGGTTTCTAATAAGTAATCCTATTAATCTTTTCTTATTATTTTTAACAACTAACAGATAAAAATACACTATTCCTGTATATTTAAAGTGGCTAAAAGTATATAAAATAATTAAAATAACAAAAGCAACGTTATTTCAATATCATATTTATATCAAGTAAGTAATATTTTACATCTATGATAAAAGATTTGATCTCTTTCTGAGCATGCATTGAAGTAGCACTAATAAATTTATTTTCTGTAAAACAAATTTAGCAAATGTTATCTAAAGATTTTTACTTCCAGGGCGGGTTGTTCAACCACTGTTGCAATAATTGTTTCTATGACGTTAAACCAAAATTAGAATTTCCCCTTTCGTTTAAGTTGTTGCCTTAAAAAGACAAGAATGACAGTCGGTACTATTGCCTTGGAATTCACTATCACTATTTATGTGTAAAAATAATTCAAATCCAAGGCACAATTTTTGCTTCTGAAGGTAAAACTTCACATTATTTACGTTATGCTCAATACATGTTCATTTGTTTATTTTTAGATGTTTCTGAATATACTAGTTGTATTAACTATAATATATCTCCTATACAAATTTTCTATAAGAAATTTCGATTACTGGGAGAAAAGAGGTGTACTTTTTCCTAAACCACTTCCCTTTATTGGGAATGTTTTTGATCTACTTACTGGTCGTATAGGAATAGGACATTTACTGGCCGAATTCTATAACAACTATAAAACTCCATATTTTGGAATTTTTGTGTTTAATAAGCCTTACTTAGTTTTAAGAGATCTGGAGTTAATTAAGAATGTTCTGGTAAAAGACTTTAACTACTTCCCCGATCATACAGTGTTTTGTGACGAAAAGCTTGATTCTTTAGCTTCGAAAGTGTTATTCATTGCAAAAAGCCCAGAATGGAAATTTTTACGATCGAAAATGAGTCAGGCCTTCAGTGCTGGTAAAATCAAAAACATGTTTCCGCTAGTAAGTACGGTCGCTAAAGAAATGAATTTGTACGTTACCAAAAACCAAAACAGTAACTTCATTGAGGCAAAAGAACTATGTGCTAAATATGCTACGGAGGTAGTAGCAACTTGCGCTTTTGGTATTAACTCTAATTGCTTTGAGAATGAAGATGCAGAATTTAGAGTTATTGGAAGAAAACTTTTCAGTGCGGAAGTTACAAATACTATTCGCCAAGTTGCTTATTTCTTTGCACATGGCTTGGTTAAGCTCTTTAAACTACCCTTTTTTGATCCTGATTGTGTGAGGTTTATCAGAGAAATGATACACTCTACAATAGAAAATCGAGAGAAAACAGGATTTAAAAGAAACGATGTTATCGATATTATAATACAAATAAGAAATAAGAGTAGTCCTCAAGATGCTTATAAGTTCGGTGAGTCTGTTTAATTTAATTTATAAAATGAATAACAAAATCTTGCTAAATTATAGATGGAGATAGACTTGTCGCACAAGCTGGTCAATTTTATACGGCTGGGTTTGAAACTGTGAGCACTACCATGTCATTTGCCTTGTATGAAATATGTCTTCAACAGGATATTCAAGACAGGATACGCTCTGAGATTAAAGATAGTCTCATTAAATATGGCGAATTAACCTATGAAGGGATACAAGAAATGAAATATTTAGATATGGTAGTATGTGGTACGTATCTTAGAGTTAAACAATGTAAATTCTCGTACGGAGAAAGTTAAGTCTAAAGTGGGTTTATCTCAAACTTAACTAAATAAAATTCTATTATTTGCAACAGCATAAGAAAAACATAATAATAGGTAATTTAGTGAATTATCATTGGAGCTGAGTGAATGCATATTTGCGTGCTTTTATCTATGCAGCATATAAGTTAATTTTGTATTATCTGAGCTCATTTCATTTTTAATTGTTTTGATAATTAATTAAATTTTTTTTCGACCTTACAAGGAGTAATCTTCTCGACTCTCATTTTGTGACCGAAAGTTGACGATTTTGTTTAAGCGAGAGGCAAACTAATTTTTCCTCTCTGTTGTTTGTATTTGGTTGCTTTCTTAGATAAATTGTCTATACTATGAACACCAAAACTATCTTATAATTACTTAAAGTAAATTTTTAAAGTAGAATAACCTTTATTTAGATTTTTGATAAGTTTTTTAAATTCAACAAAAAAATCATATCTGGAAGAAAGTATTTATTTTCCCTTGTAACACAAATAACTATTATTTTATATACAGGATGTCCCCAGATCGACTTAACAATAGGTGTGAAAGACAAGAAATCTTCGAGTTGAAATCTGAGCCTGTGGGGTACATGTCTATCAAAGCCTGCTTGATGTTCAAAAATAAAAGTATGGCGCAAGTTAGTTTCTATTTAAGCAGGGCTGATCCCCACAGGCTCAAGTTTTAACTCGAAATTTTTTTGTCTTTCACACCTATTGTTAAGTCGATCTGGGGACATCCTGTATATGGCATATACAGCGTTTTTTCTTGATATGAATGCAGCATGCAAACGCATAAATATACTAACTCTTATAAAAATCACAACACTTAGAATTAGTTGAGCAATTTTATTAAAAGTTTTACAAACCATGTAATTCATCACTACAAACAAACGATTAAAATTTGAAAACAAAAGAACAGAAATAAAAAAAGTATTTTCAGTAATGATTTGCTTCTCCACGATTTGCTTTGCACGAATTTAAACGGCGGCGTGGCATGCTGTCAATCAAGTCATCAATATCGGCTTGTGGTATATAATTTTAAGCTTCCTGAATCCGTAGCCGAAGATGGTGCATGTTGTCTAGAGGGTATGGTAAAGTACTCAGCCGCCTACCGATCAGATCTCATACACGCTCAATGGGTGACAAATCAGGCGACCGAGCAGGCCACGGGAAGACGACAACGTTAGCTTCTTCCAAAAAGCGTGTTGTAGCCCTTGCCGTATGGAGTCGCGCATTATCTTGTTGGAAAATGGGATTTTCCAGCCCCCGAAGACATGGAAGTGCAACAGGTTCTAGCACATTGGCACTGTAACCGGCTGCGTTTAAGTTACTGTCAAGGAAGACTAAAAGTGATCTGTTACCATAACATATTGCACCCCATATCATTCTTCCTCGTGTGAGAGCTGTGTTGCGTTCTACAAAAAATGTTGAATCTTTGCGTTCTCGACGCATCCGCCTGGCCCTTGTACGACCGTCGTGGGCCCACAAACAAAATCGAGACTCGTCAGTGAACACAATTTAATGCCATTTTAGTACCCAATTCGCCTTTTCGCTGCTCCATTCTAGCCTGCGGACACAGTGAAGTGAAATGGACGATACAAACGCAGCCCATAAGATTTTATCCCGCGATAAAGAGATAACATTGACATTCTGCGTTCTACACCTCCCATCCAGTAATTTGAAATTGACCAAATTGTGGAAAATCTGTCTCTTGTGGCCAAAAGTCTTAAACGACATTCTTCACGATCTGTAGGCCTTTGGGGACGGCCAGATCCAGAACAACGTTGTTGAATCCCTTCTTCGGACCATCTAGACCAACATCTCAACACCGTTGCAACATCACGGTTTACACGACCAGCAATACCTCTAAGCGAAAGTCCGGCCTTCTTTCATACCAATAATACCGCCACGTTCAAAATCATTTAATTGTCGATAATTTTCACGTTTGACTTTTGGCGTTTTTGTAAATGTTCAGAAGCCAATAGTGAACAAACAATTCGCAAAATTGACAGTTATTACACGCCGATTGTTTTATTTCTTAAAATTTATTATTACGAAGTTCAAACAAACAAACAAAAAAAACAACGAATAGATGAATTTTATTCAAATTTTAATCATTACTTTGTTTCATCAAAATAGGCATTTTATGAAAATTTCATTAAAAATGGTCAACAAGTTCCATGTGTTGCGATTTTTATGGAAGTCAGTATATGTAAGAACTTAAGCAGCATAAAAATGTATACAGCTTGTTTCCTAACGATAGTAAAAAATTTTAATAGATAATTTTTGGGCTAATTATAAGTAAAAAATTCATATAACCAAATGTCCTAAAATGCACCCCTTCCGAGATACAGGGCGTTAAAATTTATACAAAAAATTGGTTTTTTATTATATTTTTATTATGCGTTATAATTCTTTTTTTAAATGTCTGGTTCAAGCTTATATCATGTTATTGTAAATTTGATAAAAAGTTTTTATGTACAGGGGGTCAGTATTTAATTTTACCATTAAATAAGACACCTGTAGCTGCTATGCAGGCCTGCAGTCTTTTGAGTTGCGATTCACGTACTCTGTCGAAAATCTCGGCGGTATTACGTATTACGCTCTTTATCTCGGAAAAGGTGCATTTTAGGACACTTGTTTATATGAACTTTTTTACTTATAATTAGCCAAGGAATTATCTATTAAATTTTCTTACCATCATTAGAAAACACCCTGTATATGGGAACTTTACAGGTTAAAAATGCATATTTTAAACTGTGAAAGCATCGTGATCTGCAGTTTTCTGTAAATTTTTTTTTAGGGATTTTTATCTCTGTTAGCTTAGAATCTTTTCTATTACCATAAATCTTCGGTTTAATATTTCTTGAAGAATAGATTAGGTAATACTGGATGTTTCATACATATGTTACTGAATTTTTGTGGAATATCTTAGTGCAAACATATACTTTATGTACGGTACATCTGCCCAGATTTAATTATTATTATTGTCGAATTAGCATGATTAATGCATAGCAGAATTGGTTGAAAATAAAAGTTGCTCAACATTTTTTTTAGAAACCCTTCGAAAATATCCAGTTCTTGCATTTTTGGACAGACTCTGTGTACAAGATTATAAGATTCCCGATAGTGGTTTAGTAATTGAAAAGGGAACCCCTGTTTATATACCCATGTTTGGATTACATTATGATCCGCAATATTTTCCGGATCCCGACAAATTTGAACCACAGCGATTTTCCGACGAAAACAGAAATAAACTACCTAGTTACGCTTACATACCTTTTGGGGAAGGGCCTAGAATTTGTCTTGGTGAGATCTATTTTCTGGTATACACGAATATAATTGCGATAATACTTTAATTTTTTTATAGGAGAACGCCTAGGATTGGTAGTTAGTAAACTAGGATTGTGTTATCTTCTATCGCAATTTGAAGTAGTAAGATGTACAGAAACACCCGTACCTATAATCTTCGAGACAAAAGGTATTATTCTTGCTTCTACTGTTGGTTTACCCTTGAAGTTTCGAAAATCTCCTGTAATTACTACTTAAAAAAA
>VTPC01005001.1:0-27290 GCA_011009095.1 Ignelater luminosus
TTCCTTTGATAGACCCAAATCTCTTACTAGGTCGTTCAATTTCGCTTGAGTAAAACGTTGAAATCTAGACTTAAAAATTAGATCTTCACTGTCAAAATTAACATCCAGGTCTTGCTGCTCAAGAACGCCTGGCTTATCCTGATTGTCCTCATCCTCAAGTGAAAGATGGTCCTTAAAGCTGGCACAAGAGTTTATCGAAATGAGGCACTTTTGTTCTTATTTTTCTTATTATAACCGGAAACCTGAACTAAACAAAAATAACGGTTATTGACATGGTTTTTAGGTTCTCTCCAGGTCATTGTTAATTTTTGGCGTTTACTCTTGCTCCACTGTCGTAAATTTTCCACGTACGGTTTACACACTGTATGAAGAGCCCACAACTTGTCTTGAACTTCAAGTTTTACGCCAAAATAAGCCAAGTATATCTTCTTCACTAAATCACTGATGTTTGTCTTTTGATTGGGAACAATGAAACTTCCACAAACGTAGCAGAAAGAATCGACACTATTGACACATTTTCGAGTAGTGGGCATTATGTATATGTTCTCTTCACGACGATTAAAATGTATAGGAATCCAACGAATAAAAATTACAAGCTCGGCTAAGTGCTCACTACTGCCACACGCACAACTAACAAATATCGTTAGGTATTATCGGGTCAGGGTCATTATATGCACATTACGCTAATGACCTGAAGTATGTCCCCTGTAGTGATATCATTGACTATACAGTATCAGCCAAAAAGTCTGCACCATATGGAAAACAGTTTTATTGAATGACTTATGGAAAATGTGTTTCCGGAATCAGGCTTTGCTTATTCCAGGACCAAAAATGACCTAATAAAAAGTAATCATTTGGTCTCAATTCCCTGTCAAAATTGACATTTCTAGAAGAAATGTCCGGAAAATGAACTTATTTGACTGAATTTTGAAAAACGTTACGAGAAGAAAATGATTCCTTTGCAATTTTCTATCAGCATACAGATCTTTAAAAACCTACGACGACTTTCATATTTTGCACTTTATTTCGCTTTTCCTTATTTGTTAATCAGTAAAATTCGATCAAATCTAATTCAAAGCACTTACTGATTATATACATATTGCCCAATGCTCATTTTAACGTCTAAATAATCTTCTTTTCTTTATTTTTATGTAAAAAATTAAAATAGAGCATTGGTAAAGTAGCACACTTGGTGCAAAGTTCATCTCATTAATACAGATAAACACATAAATCCGATTTGTTATAAGAGCGTGCATTGCATGCATATGTACACGTCTTATCGCATCTTTCAAATTAGATTGGATTGACTTTTATTGATTAACAAACAAGGAAAAGCAGAATAAAAACAAAAAATAAAAATCGTGGTAGGCTATCAAAGGAAATACTTTTTTTCATGACGGTTTTCAAAATTCGGTCAAATAAGTCCATTTTTCGGACATATTTTCTAAAAATGTCAAATTTGACAGGTAATGGATACCACATGATTACTTTTGATTAGGCCATTTTTGGTTCTGGTTCAAACAAAACCTGATGACGAAAACAAACTTGCCATAAGTCATTCAGTAAAAAATTTTCCCGTATGGTGCAGACTTTTCGGCGGGCACTGTATATTGTATATCGGGTGATCATTTTAAAACTTCCCACCCTGAATATCTACAAAACCAAAAAGGATATCGGAATAAATCCAACGGCATTTTCTTATATCGAGAGGGAGAGACTAAACTAAGTACAAAGTTTTCGATTAACATTCTGCTCTTAAACTCCACTGTCAAACGAATGTCATATGTCAAAATAGAGTTAAAATGTAGTAAATTCGTTTTTATGTGGAAATCAGTTTCATTACAATTAATACTGAAGTAATAAATACAAAAAATATTTTTTATTTCAAATAATAAACAAACAACAAAAGGCAACTCTATGAAATGCAAACATTTACGTTCTCTGAATGACAATCCAACCTCTGATTTTAAATAAAAACAAATAACAATATTGTCAACATTTCTCAATGAAAAATCCTAATGTTTAAAAGGTTTTGTTACCAACACAACAAAACTTTAACAGGAATTATAGAAATGAGATAATCTATAAGCAAAGTAAAATAGGCTTTATCATTGCCTAGCAACCAATGGAGCGCAATCAAGCATCTATTACGATACATTTAATAATGTAACTTTAATTTGATGTGCCGCATGCCGTATCATCCAGTTTAAAATTTTAAAGTGGGGATGGCTGGAGCTTAAGGGCAGAATCTTAATCGAAAACTTTGAACTTAGTTTACTCTCCCCCTCCCGGTACAAAAAATGCCGTTATATTTATTTCGATATGTTTTTTGGTTTTCAAGATATTCTGGATGGGAAGTTTTAAAATAATCTGAACTACTTCATATAAAGCATTAGTAAGACTTTCTAGTCCATCTGGATGTACTGTTTTTGAACTGTTTGTTTTTTTAGGTTAAGAATTCAAAATCTTAAGTTTTATAAAATTTACAAAAAATATTTTAAAATGATCACCCTGTATATAATCAGAGGTGATGTTCAGTTCAATAAAAGTTGAGCCTTTTAATTTCTTTATATATTTGAATTTAGTAATTATATAACACAAAATCCACTATCAAAAAATGCAAGTATAATAATTCGAAAATAGAGAATAGTTGTCAATTCTCTCCACAAAGATTTTAAAATCAGAACTACACTTTAGGTATAGACTATACTTTTTAAGTTCACCTCGGAGATATTAACAAGAACTGGGTATGCTGTCTTCCGAATAGGAAGACTCTAAGTACTGCTAGAAGATACAGTAATTAATTTTTAACATAGAGACAGAGATAAATAAAACCCGAATTAATAAAATTTTAGAACGTAGTCCAAACATGATTAACATTTTTTATGGCTACTTTTAACGAACATTTTTATTATGTGGCAATTTCAAATTATGCAAAGTCTATGAATAATGCAGAAAATGTAAACACTTTAAATTCTTGGAAGAATATCCTTAGTTCTTTAGGTAATTAATAAAGATATGTATGCAAACCAACAGCAACTCTAATCAATTTCTACGGAAAATCAGAAATTTTTTTAGGAATGTGGACACTAGTGAATAGAAAGATTACCTCTTTTATATTAGTATTAGTATCTATAGTAAATATTTTACTGATGGAAAATCGTAGAAACAAATAATAAAATAATATAGTCAGCTTCGAACCACAGTTACGTTATCTGAAATTTTATGTGTTAATACTGTCTAATTATTATTAGACTGGTTTTGGTGATAATAAAATCCTAGATGCTAACATTAAATCTTTAATGTTTAAGAATTCGTTCATAAATTTTTTCAAAAGTTTTTTCTCTGTTACATGACGTACGTAAAATCCCCGAACAAGTGTCGTAAAAATTACAATAATTACTTGTAATGGTTTAATAAAGATTAATGAATTAAGAAATATGCGCCTTAAATCAAATCAACATAGTATGGATTAGAGGCAATTAGAAATGCTAAAACGAGAATGCATAATGAATTAATTATAAAATTAAAAGATAACAGTAAAACCAATTACTTCACTACAAAAAAAATGAAGAAATAATTTAAAAAAGTAATATTTTCTGAAAATATATCATTAGAAGATTTTAATGTCTTTTTTACTAGTATTGTTAATCACACTAAAAAGAAAAAATTGTATAATAACAGTGATTTATCTAATACTGCATAATTATATTTAATAATAGGATTTTTACTTTCCAACTTAATTCACAACTATGAAAAAAGTACGTCACTGTACGAAATAGACGCTAATTGACTTTTGTACTAAAAATTCTGCGTATCTGTTTGGACATTACGTTTCTATATAGATAATACTATTGAGATTAAGCTTTTAAGGTTCATAATTGTTATTAATAAAAGCAACAACAGAAATTAAACTTTTAATATTTTTTCTAACGTAGACGTATTAATAGATGCTTGAAAGCCTAGTAGACAAGAATCGATTTTGTTAAATCACAAGATGATATTGATAATAATAATCACAAAATCTTGCAAACAATATTAATAATGACAGTTACATTATCATTTTGTTGCCATTCATAATTAACAAATTACACTAAAGTTCAGTCACTCTTTAAAAGAGACCGCTTAGAACTTAAAATTTATTAGAGATTTACACCGAATTTGATAGTTTTGCATTTAGCATATCTCCCAAGTCACTGCGGCGTTAGAAAACGAAGTCCTTAACACGAAAGTTCGACAGAACATATGCTGCTCTTCTTGGTCTCTAGACGCAGCTTCCACAATCTGCGCTTCAATAAAAATTATATTGACAATCAGGGTCGTGCAGTAATATTTTGGAGCCTGAAGCAAACATGATAAAAACGGGGTATAGTAATTAACATGTAAACCAACTCTTACAAAATGCGGGAAACTAGCTCGGAAACAAAACCATAGAAGTCTGTGACAAAATGTTGAGTTAGATGATATGTCCGCGTTTCTATAACAGATGTCAAGACGATCGCGCGCACGCCAAATGAGTAAAGGCCGGTTTATACTTTTGGTCCGGTCACAGTCCGATCACGATTCGGTTGCAGTCAAGCAATTTGGCATACTACTTACATTTGACGATTATCCATCAGTCTAGTATCGATGAAATAACATTCTGTACATGTAGTGTTTAAGAATTTTTTAATAAGGGATTTGGCTATAATGACTTATATGTTGGACGAAGACGAAAAGAAAAACAAAATCGCCCAGAAAGAAAAGGCATAGGAGCATTTGGGTGCATCTAATACTTAAGAATCGAAAAACAGAAGGAGAGTTTTTCACTTTGTACGAAGACCTCGCGGATCATGAAACAAAATTTGTTTAGTAATTTTGGATGTCCAAGGATAATTTCCACTGTATATTAAGTAAGATTAAAAGCGACATCACAAAGCAGAATATAATTTTCCGAGAAGCTGTTTCTCTAGTTGAGAAGTTAGCAGTTTGTTTAAGGTAAGTAAAATATAAAATCTATGTGTATGTGATTTATTCAACTGATTTAACATTCAAACAAAAATGACAAAATGTAAGTCTGATGTTCTGACAAAAATGAGAAAAAGTAAATTTTTTTTAATATTACTTTGCCCGTCATTGCTGGGGGAATAAGCTTCGAAATAAGAAGTACAAGAGGGGGGAGTTCATATTAGAAGCAGTGGAACCCGAAGAATAGAAAGAAAAACCCGAAGGAATAGTAGTGGCTGAAGAGGAAAGAAAGTTTGATATTGCGGAATTCTTTGAGGACTGTTTTGAAATACATATTTGTTCTCTATTTCGGTCACGATACTAAATATTTTGGTTTTGAGAGTATGTTGATTCATAGGAGAAAATGTCTTTAATGGAGCTTTGATTCCATCAAAAAAATATCGACCCTGCAGTTTCGGTAGTAGCTGGCATACATTTCTTTCTTCAGACCGTCGTTTAACAATAAGGATGATGAGTGAACAGTTAAATTTAAACACTTTCACCGTGCATCAAATTTTGACAGACATCATGACAATGCTCCTTGTCACACAGCAATTTCCATCAGTGAATTTTTGACCTCAAAACGCATTACTGTTGTTCCTCAGCCCCCGTATTTACCTGATTTGAGTCCTTGTGACTTTTTCCTTTTCCCGAAATTGAAACATGTCCTAAAAGGACGTCATTTTGGAACTCTGGAGAACATTCAAAAGACTGTGACCGACCAGTTAAAAGCCATACCAGTTGAAGACTTCCAGCGCTGCTACCAAGAGTGGGAACAACGACTCCGCCGGTGTATAGCTGCCCAAGGGAACTACTTTGAAGGGGATAACATTGTTGTTTGAAAAAAATAAAAACTTTGGTTAGTATGAAATCAGTCTCATTACTTTTCTCACATACCTCGTATGTTAGAAAAAATGCCACTTTTTCCTATTTTTGGTAACCTCGTCCGTTTTTGTTTTTTGGAAACGGCAAACTTTTCATCTTTTCAGATTTTCGTAAAATATTTTCATATTACAGCCTGCTTTTATCATGTATGGAGCAGTGTTAGTGGTCATTAATAATATTTTCTCTGTTGGTGCAGCTTCGGGTAAAAAAAGAGCTACTAACGAATCTTGAAAAAATTTAGCTGTTGGTCTTTGCTAATTCTTTTGTACTATCAAAAAGTCATTTTGATAGAGTTCCTTCATTTAGCACTCCAATGATTAAATTGACCATATTTCGACCACGGAAATCAGTAGCTTCGTCTACGCTGACCCAAATGTAATTATGCCCGATTATTTGTTTGATCTTTTTTCAACGTTTCAGTATAAACTAAACTAACATAATTTTTACAAATGGTATTTTCATCTGGGATTGGTCGTTTACAATATTGTTCTAAGAAATTTTTAAATAAACTGTTTTGTAGTTTATTCAGAGGGATGTTTGACTTTAACATCATTTCACACAAATCTAATTTAAAATCGTCTATCATCGTTGTAATTAGAAGTTGATGCTGGGGCTGATTCGATGATTACTTGTGTATTAGTTTGAGCTTTGCGTTTCTTTAATTTTTCTTGATGTTGAGAAGTATTTATGTGTTGAGTTATATTAAATTTGTCCACAGTAGATCTTACTTTCGGCATTTTTTAAAATTACATTTATACGGGCACAGCTATGCAAATAAACGTAGTTAGCACGGTTTAACAAACAACAAACGACTGAAATAAAATATGATAGTTTTATTCAATCTGGCAGAGTTGCATAAGGCATTTCGTACAGTTTCAATTAAGATTCTTGTAGTTGTAAAATAAGGTATCAGCAATCTTATTAAAGTGAGCAAACATTAACTTTATCAGTGCCAGATATTTTACGACCTGTTTGTTTTTAGTAACAAATAATATTTTTTCTAATTATTCAGCAGAAAAATTTACAATAATTATTAAATAAGCATTAAAACTAAAATATGCATAAAAATTTAAAATACGCAAAAAAAAAGCATAAAAAAGATTATTCTAAAATGTGTATTTCGACGAGATTCGTGAAGATATGTACAATTTTTGTTGCTGCTATAATTTTCTAACGTAAGCATAAAAGCTAGATATCCGGTCTCTAATGATAATAAATCATTATTTTGTATGAGTGTAGTACCATACGAAGAGTGGCAGAGTCGTCTAAAAATGAAGATGGAAGTATTTTCAGTGCTTCGTCGAGACAAGAAGTATTTGTCGTGAGAGAATAATCTAAAACATTTTTTAATTCTGAAGGTGGATCAATCCCGTAGCAAATGGTTAGCTCAAAATATTTCTTGGAACAAATACCGTGGTCCTTTGGCTAGAGCGTGTCCGAACTATGACTCCTAATGTGAATAGCTCAATACAAAATAAATATTTGACTTGACCGTGACCGAACCGTGATCGGACCGTGACCGAACCGTGATCGGACCGTGACCGAACGGAAAGTATGAATCGCCCCTTAAAGTAGCGACGTCTGTTCGAAAATATCCGTAAATATCAAGTAACTATCAAATAAAGGCCATCAAATGGCATTTGAAAAAAAGGAAGAATTTTTAAAGAGTTGGTTTACTTGCCAATTACTCTACGCTGGAGCTAATAAAAAAAGCGCCTATAATGCTACAGTTTTTATTTGTACAAATTTGTACAAATTACTTCTTTGTACATTTACTGCTTTACAATTTTTAACACAAGCAGTGAATAGGAGATCTATACAAATAAGGCCTTCACACCTAAGCGGATATTTACTGTTGATGATTTTGAATTAATAACCCGAAAGGAGCCCAAACCTAAAAAATTTGATTCCGGTTGAATTGGACCACATAATAAGGTTACTAACAATCTAATCTGTCACCTAATCGATTTGAACTCGCATAAGTTGAGCATGTCACAAAGTCCACCCGAGTTAGGAAAGCAGCCGCCTAATATGTTTTTGGGTGTCCAGAGGACCGTGTAGATATTCTTGAGAGCTATGTCTCCGATGATGCTGATTTTGATGTAAACTACTTTTAACACGTTTAAATTTTTATTTTTATTTTATATTTGCTTTGTGTTTCAAATATAATAAATTGATATCCAGTGCTCTTGCCAGAGTGTTATAGTTCTACACTAATGAGTTCGGCTTAATTAGTTGAAGTGACCGGTATGTGATAGTAAAATTATGTTGTAATTCTACACCATTGGGTTCTATTCTACTGGTTCAAGTGACTGGTACATGACTGTGAGTTTGCGCACAGTTTTGATACTTCGACGTTTGGACTTTCTGACAAATATCATATTAGGCTCAAATGGATCGTTTTTAAGGCTGTTGTGGTAGTTATAGACTTAGGTCTTATACTGTTTGGGGTATAAAGCCCTAGTTTTAACCTGTATGATCACAATAGTTACGTCTAATCCTGTTCTGGTTGTGTTCATTTGAATGGGCATAGTCCTTCGACTTAAACCATTTTTCTGGCTAACTATCGCGTAAAAAGGTTTTGTATCTAGGTCGATCTAGGTATATCGAGTCAATTCTTAATATGTCTATTTTGTCTAGAAATTGAAAACTCACGTAACAGCCGTTCCAGTGACCTACCTAGTTAGACTCAGAACGTGTTAACGTCAGGCTGGCGTGTCAAGATCAATCAACCGTCATTGAGGAGTAGATATCCAGCAAACACTCATGACCATGCTGCTGCCTGAAGGTGGAGTTAAAATTGGGAAAAGGGAACTGACGAACGAATGAAAGTTGGTGATTGCATATTACTTGTACGGAAGGGGTAAAGGAACGAATTTTAGTCTTCTGCACCGTGGTCGTTAGTATTTGCGAGATCTCTAACAACCAATATGCATGTTCAGGTTGGGATACGCGCCAGAATAACATTGTGCTTTGTTGTTGAAGGAGCATTAAAAGCTATAACATTTGAAACTGACATGGGCATACAATTACTTTTTCGGTGTTTGTCGGTTAGAATTTAATATCATTTCAATTTTAGGGATCGTTCGTCGTCAATTAGCTTTTTGTTTTATTAATCCATCATTAATCTTTTGTTAAGGGTTGGTTTATTTTCTTTATTAGAGCGAGACATCCAAAATGGAAATTCCCAGTTTATTCTTATTATCTTTTTCCGTGAAGAAACAAACAAATAACATTTGTTGTTGGTTACCTTTGTTTACAATAAGCCAAGAACCGCTAATTTTCCACCTTACTAGTTCAAGCTTTTTTTCCATCTATTGCTAATTTCTTTTTAGTAAGTCTAATTACGTTTTAATAAATACATTTTATTAGTTTCTTTTAACAAATGCTGATTTTACTTGAAAGAGATTAGAACTTTCTTTACATATGAAATTAAAAATAACTTTATTTCATCAGGTTAAATTCGGATTGACCAGCTTCGTACAATCGCAGTGACGGTGACGTAAGGGATTCCACTTGAGCAGTTAAAAGCATGCAGCAAAGAAAAATAATGTTTACTATGCATTATTTGCTTGTCTGTCAAGACCTGAAATTTATAATTTTACGCTTTTTACGTTTCCAGGACTTATTCTGTCGTTGTAGTTATATCCACACCGCCGTATTCGATCCTAAAGACGTCCACTTGGAACTGTGAGGCTCACACTTCCAGCTCTTACCATCGATCAAATACCTCGGCATCACTCTCAATCCCACTTTGAGATGAAGCAACCCGACGTGCTGAAGCGCTTTCTGAACATTTTCTAGCAGTGCAGCAGTTTGGTTTCCAGATGTTGCGACGGCATTTCATTTACAAAACCTTTATTAGATTGACTGATCGACTACCGATTCACTGTCTTCGCCACCACACCGCCATATGCGATCCAGAGGCTCCAACAGAAGGAGAGGGCTATCTGCAGGGGAATTTCTCGCCTTTAAAGAAAGTATGCAACAGAGCGGGGATGCTCGCTTCGAATTCAAGACGAGTTTCTACATAAGCAGGGCGGTAGATCAAAACAAACAGCACGTTCTCGATATCGGGACGTTTGAGTTATCAGTATAAATTATGTTTGATTTTTTCCCTGCACGAAACTCGAAAATCAGTCCGTACGGAGAAGGTTAAACACCAGGAAAAACCACATTTGTAAGTAAGAACGAAAGTGCAACGCGTAAAGAGGTTAACTCTGATAAGCGGTTTTCCAGCAGTAGGCACAAACACAACCGAGCAGGCGACAGGGCCGGCTCTGCGGAATATCACGGGAAGTAAGGAAGAACTACAAAGAATATTCAAGCAGAAAAAGCAAAATTAATACCAGAAATAAAAGCACCAAGAGAGAGAGGCTACAGAGCTTACATAAGATATAACAAGAGGTTTATAAATGGAGAAGAGTAAAGAAAAGACGAAATTTAACAAGAGAGCTAAGAAAAAACAAAGGAGAAGAGACAAAGCTAAAACAAATGGTGTTAGACAAATCACCAAAAGGGAACAGTATGCAGGACTAAGTAAGAAATAACTAGAACTGCAAAACAAAAAAAACTAACCAAGAAAGATAAGGACAGAGACACGTTGACAAAGAATGCAATGGAAATGGACATGAAATACGGAAAGAGCAGTAAAACGTATAAAGATAGAGGATAAATGGAGAATAACTACATGGAATATGAGAGGAATCAACGGGAAGAAAACGGAAGTGATGAAGGAAGCGAGGCTGGACATACTAGCGATTGTGGAAACAAAAGCGAAGGAAAAAGGCCAAATAAAACTAGAAGGAGGACAGCTAATAATATATAGCGGGGTAGAAAATGAAAAATGGACACAATCGGGAGTAGGCTGTGTAGTAAGCAAAGAAAATATAAATGGAGTTGAGGAATGGAACTGTACTATATCAGATAGGATTTTGAAACTAAAAATGGAAAAAGAGAACAAGATTTACAGTATTCTGGTAGTGTACGGACCAAACGAAGGAGACAGAAAGAAAGAGATAGAGGAATTCCGTAGCAAGCTACACGAAGAAACAGAGCACAGTAGAGGTATACTAATAGTACTAAGGGATATAAAAGGAAGAGTACGTAACTGCCTCGATGGCACAGAAGGAACGGTATTGAAAGATTTGGAGAAAGAGATAAAAATACAAATAGACAAAAAATTATAGACTCTTGCATTTTAAATGAATTGGTGGTAGCAAACTCGTAGTACCAGCATAAAGACATGCATAGGTACACACGGGAAGTTAACAGTCCAAACGAAAATTCGATAATAGAATATGTATTAGCAAAGAAAAACAAAATTAAAAACGTAAAAGATGTCAGGATGAAAAGAAGATTCGAGGTAGGCAGTGACCACTATCTACTAGTCGCGACTTTGGAAAAATTGACTCATAACAACAAGGTTACACATTACGAAAGGAAAAAAGAGATGGAATACCTAAATATTAGAACGTATAAACTGGAGGACGAAAAAGTTTGGAGAAGATATCAGAAAAAAGTGACAGAAGAAATTGACAAGAGCAAAGTTAAGGGTTGGAAAGACCGGAACATTGAGGAATTATGGCAAATTTTCAAGAGAATACTAAAAAGCGTAGCAATGGAAATATGTGGGGTTGCTAAAAATACCAACATGGAAAAACAAACAAAATGGTGGAATGAAAACATAAAAGCGGAGGTCAAAAAGAAAAAGACCTTATGAAAAAAGTATCTAAGCTCAAACAGAGACGTAAATGCCTCTAACGATTATAAAAAACAAAAGGAAAAGTCAAAACCCTAGTTAAAGAAGCAAAAGCAAAACATGGGAAGAGTCCTTTGAAAAAATAGAGAAAAGTGCCGCAGGCAATGCTAAGCTGCTAATGGTTTGCTAAAAAAAATAAATAATATAAAGAATAAAAACGGAAAGGAGGATATCAAACAGAGATGGAAAAAATATTATATAGAACTGCTGGGAGCCACAAACGAAAGCACAGCTACACACCATGCGAAGAGTCGGGCAAGAAAGCAGCAGATAGAATAAGAAGGAAATATTTCAATAAACAAAATTAAAGTAGGAAAAACCTCTGGTATAGACGAAAGAAGACCTGAAATGATAAAATTCATGAAAAAAGAGAGGATGGAATTATTGTATGAGATAATAAAACTAACATGGAATACATACAAAATACCCGAGAAGTAGAATACGGCAGTTATCGTACCGGTACTAAAAAAAAAGGAAACCGACTAACTGTAACAATTACAAAGGAGTATCTTTAGTGTAGCGTCCAAAATATATCAGAGAGTGATAGAAAAGAAACTGAGTCTTAAAACAGAAAGAGCAATGACGAAAATGCTAGAAACACATAGAAAACCTTATGTCTGTGCAATAGACCTAGAAAAGGCATTTGACTGTGTTAAGAGGGAAAAGATATGGAGAATTACTTATGCACTCAAATGGTATTGATAAATTCGTAAGAACTACACAGAGCCTATACAACAAAACCATGAATATAGTGAAAGTAAAAGGAATCCTTACTTCACAATTTATAAACGAGAAGAGGGATCAGACAGGGGAGTATATTAAGCCCATTCTAGTTCATCATGGTAATGGATGACATCGTTAAGAATATAAACGTACAAAAAAAGGAACACATATGGGATACAGAAATTAAGACCAGTTTACATAAACGAGCTGCTGTATGCCGACAATCTCCTCCTGTTCGGAAATAACAAAGACGAACTCAAACAAAAATGAAAAATGGGAATCAAAGTTCTTACAGTATGACCTGGAAATAAGAGCAAAAAACCGAAATTTCGACAATAAAGAACACACATGAGATGACAGAAATAGAAATACAGGGACGGAAATTACAAAAAACTCAACAACTGAAATACTTAGAGGCAATAGTAGACGAAAGAAATAAAATGGAAACCGAAATAAACAGTAGAGTTAATAGAGCCACAACAACGTTTAGAACACTATTTCAATACCTATTGTTAGTGCTGTCATAATCGTTTTACGTAGAGTTGCTAAATATGATTGAACTAAGAGTTTTTGTTTACGTTTGTTCTTTTTTATTTTTTAAAGTGAATTGTTATTCACGTAAGTAACATATTTTTGAATTACCATTTTTTTGTTTTATGTTTTATAAAATTATTTGGTTTGCTTTTCTAACAGCTATTTTGATGAGCAACTTTGTAATACGCCTTTACACACATTAGAAAAATGTGTGAGCTTAAGAAATTGTCCTGAATTGTACAACTTACTTCAGCATAAGCCTCTAACTACAGAAAAGATTAATTATCTTAGACAATCACAATCTGGATATGAAGGATCACAACCAAAAGTTTGCTGCTCTGAAGCTACACCATCAGAAGCTGTATCATATGTATCAAGTTAGTAAAATAATTGCTAAAGCAATAATTTAATACAGACAGTAAGTTTTCTACAAAATGTTAATATCTTTCTTCGTGAATATTTTTGTTTGGTTAGAGATGAAAACACAAAAAAAAACAGTTTGAAAGAGAGAAATATATTATTTTCCTTTTTAAGATAGCCCGTGGCTAAGTGTTTGTCGGAGGGGTCATCTTCCTTCTCTATGCTTATAGACAATCTTAGAATTTAAAAATATTTCGAAATGCATTTAGGGTTAAAGTTTTTGGAAACAGGTCTATGAAACTCCATATTTTTGAAAAAACCCTAAAACCTTCTTTTTGATTCTAGGAAAATTGGACGCATTGTACATTAATTTTATTTTTCTGGAATGTGAAATTAAAAGACTTTTACAATGCTGTACGGACGTAAATTGGTGCAGAAACTTTAAAAACCCCTGAAAGTTTTTTTTTGTTTACGCTTTAATAATAATAAAGTCACTAAAATTCCAGGCAAATAAACCAGAAACTATTTCGAATCACAAGTTTTATTTTCAAGATTTGAAAATCGGACACCTGGTATATCCTATCATAAATTTAATTAATCATAATTAAATTTATGTTAATTACTATTATTTTTATTGTCATTGAAAGGTTATTGTTTTTAGATATCGTGTTCTTGTCTAATGTAGTAAATACCATAGGCAATAAAAAATAAATTTGTTTGAATCAATAAATAATAACATCACTGTATGTGATGTCCCCCTGGGTGGGATTTAAACAAACAACTCAACTACAAATAATAAATTAACACTTTTTGACGTTTCTTGTTATATGATAGGGTATCATTTTGTAACATAAAATCGTCTGAATACTTTTTCCTTTTAGTAGTTTATGCTATCAGCAGATAAGTAGGTACAAAAAGATTATAACCTCAAACGTCTTTTTGACTGGTTTTGATACGCGATTATTAGTGAATTTACAACTTTACAAACTTATCTTTGAAACATAATTTGTTTATATCCATAATTTAAATAAAATTCAAGGTAATCAAAGGGATTCCCAAATATATTGTCGTTGAAGATTCGCCGAACAATTTTTTTCGTACATGATATGAGTTTTAATGGGTTAAGAAAAATCAAGTTAAAAGGCAAAGCTATATCTGGTCAGTATTTGCCTCGCGTCGTGAGAGAGATTAACGAGCAAAGTTCATAAAAAAGTATTGTTAGTGCTGTCATAAACGTTTTACGTAGAGTTGCTAAATATGATTGAACTAAGAGTTTTTGTTTACGTTTGTTCTTTTTTATTTTTTAAAGTGAATTGTTATTCACGTAAGTAACATATTTTTGAATTACCATTTTTTCGTTTTATGTTTTATAAAATTATTTGGTTTGCTTTTCTAACAGCTAGTTTTGATGAGCAACTTTGTAATACGCCTTCACACACATTAGGAAAATGTGTGAGCTTAAGAAATTGTCCTGAATTGTACAACTTACTTCAGCATAAGCCTCTAACTACAGAAAAGGTTAATTATCTTAGACAATCACAATGTGGATATGAAAGATCACAACCAAAAGTTTGCTGCTCTGAAGCTGCTACACCATCACAAGCTGTATCATACGTATCAAGTTAGTAAAATAATTGCTAAAGCAATAATTTAATACAGCTAGTAAGTTTTCTACAAAATGTTAATATCTTTCTTTGTGAATATTTTTGTTTAGTTAGAGATAAAAACACAAAAAAAGCAGTTTGAAAGAATGTGGTTAGTCAACATATCAGACTTCCTAGCTCATTTTAACCTTTCATTAAATCTGTAAAAAATTATAATGAGAAATATATTATTTTCCTTTTTAAGATAGCCCGTGGCTAAGTGTTTGTCGGAGGGGTCATCTTCCTTCTGTATGCTTATAGACACGCACACTTCTTAGATTAATCATTTATGATAATTCGGAGAACTATAGAGAGATAGCATAACTACTTAAATGTTTTCAAACTATGTACATATAATAATTTGTAAATGCGGCAAGTTAATTTTTATTTACATTTTAAAATATTGCTTTTCATTTATCTTTGTAATATAAATACTTGATATGAAAACAATTCAATGAAAATATGTTTGAACCAACTTACAAATAGATATCGTTTTAGGTTCAAAAACATTTCGTAATTATTGTATTATTTAAGTAAATGATAACGATATAATTCTAAATCTTTTCAGTTTTAATTTTAGAAAAGGTAACATCATTTTCATAAATAGTATATTGAATTTCAGAAAAGGTAATTTTAATCTCAGAAGACAAAAACGAAGTTAAGATCTATTCTACCTAAAATTAAAATTTCATCTGTGCAAGCGGCCATAATACGAATTTAAGAGAATTACTTCGCCGTACCTCAATTAAGTTTACGTCCGTAATAAATAATTATAATCTCTTTTAACCACACTAGTGTAGAATAAAACGATTTTCATTTGTGTACATATTTGCTCCATTCTTTTCTATTTATTGCTTTTGTTTTTGCTTCCTTCCAGCCTAGTTCCCTGCGTTTCAAGACTTTACCAATTACTTTGTGCCAAGTTTCTCTAGGTCTTCCAAATTTCTTGTTTTTCCATATTTCCGACTCCAATATTTGTTGAGTTTGTTTTTGGTTGTTCATCCTCTGTAGATGTTTCCACCAACTTAATTGTCCTTTTTTTTTATAAAATCTAAAATGGTTTATGCTTCTAAGTCTTTTCTAATTTGGGTATTTTTTGGTCTATCTTTCTTCATTACACTTCTTACTCGTCTTAGATACTTCATTTCAATGGTTTGTATTTCACTTTTTTGTCGTTGGGATAACATTATTTATTTTTGTTTTTTCTGAGATTTTCTTTTTGTTTATAAAGTTTATTTCATTGATTTCATGCTCTTAATCTCTTTTTCAGTCTAATACTACCCCTAACTAGTTTACTTGTTCAATTTTTGTGCCTTCTATTTCTATGTTGATATCATGCTGATTTTCTTCTACTATCATCCCTATCTCTTTTACTTTATTTAATTTCATTCCATAATCTAACAATTGTTCATTGAAACTACTTATATCCTACATGTAACTTTTTGGTCTTCAAATTGCATTTTCTAATTATATCATCCATGAATACTTTGAACAGAGTGGGACTTAGAACTCCTTCTCCGCGTTTCGGTATTATTATTCTTCCTAATTAGTTTGTTATTGATTCCTCTTCGCCGTAAGCAATTCCATACTTTTATTGTTGGCACTAAATCGAGAGCTTTCTCGAAGACTTTCCATTTTATTGTCTTATTTTCTCGTATACCTGTTTTACAGTAAATATATGATCCTGCACCCTGTTTGATTCTGTGAGAGTTGATTCTGAAAAAACTTAATTTTCTGTCTAATATTTGTTCATATAATTTAGCTGTAATACTTAGTAAAGTGATTCCTGGTAGTTACCATAGTTTTGGTCGCGTTTCTCGTAGATTGGTAGTATTACACCTACAAGTATTCTCCAATTTTTTGGCACAATTTCTTTTTTACAAGCTTTATTACAAATATTTAAAAATATTTCTATGCCTTTATTGCCCATGTGCTTAATTATTTTGTCTGTGACTCTATTGTGCCCAGGCGACTTTCCATTTTTTAATTTTTTAATTACTTCTTGTAGTTTGTTTAGTGTTATGTCTTTATATTTTTGAAATAAGTCAGTATTCTATATTTTCATGTTCCGTTCTGTTACGGGTAAAACTGGAATTTGAGACCCATCGGTAGTGTAATCATATACATAATAGGTTTGCCATCTCAAATGCTAACTTTTCTACAGTCGAAGACTGGTCGTGGGCTAATAAAGCTTAGAGCAAGCGATATGCGTAGTAGGGATCGATAATCTAGGGTTCTTGAAGTTAATAGGGTGCCAGCTGTAGTTGTATAACGATGACCTAGTTTTGAATAGAAGATTCTACAGTTGATCTTCGTATATGGGTCAATAGGCAAGATGCTAGCTAGGGTCGAACTACAGGTTCGAATATTACACAAAGAAATAAAATAAAATCTGTACTGCACTCTGATAAGATACTTATTATCATAAACTAAACTTAAGATAAGGTACTCGTGTGAAAAAGTCGATGCCACTGGTTCCTGGTCAGCTGTTCCTTGTAATTAAATCAGTATGCTCGCAAAATAATAAAAGCTCAAGGTAAGTTAATACATATATTAGCATACGGTCAAACAAATAAATATACAAGAGTTACAGCAATCAGGTTACACAATTGCAACATAACACAATCCTGCATAAACAGTTAGAAACATAAAAACAAAGCACACAAAACAAATAAATGTACGGTAAACAAGATTGGACGAAACGTATCTGTATTTACGGTTTAACATTCCAGCACGGTACATTCAGTACTGGAAAAAGAAAGCCAAAAGACATACATAAAATAAAATAACCGTAAATATTTGAGATAAGATTAGTTGATCTATAGTGCTAGAAGCATAAATAATAACAAGAATAAACAGAGCAATAGGTAATGCGGAGTTTAGCTTTAAAATCACCTGCAGGTGTTGTTGCATAGAGCCGAAGCTCTCGGTCGTAGCAAATAGATAAATAATATGTTGAGCCAAATACTCTAGTTAAAGTTATTGTTAAACAAAACAATCCAAATAAAGTTATTGAATAACAAAGCGTTACGTTAATAATCTTTAGCATGTATAAACAACAAAGATAAATGCTAGTGACATACAAATCTTGTTCATAAAGAGTAAAAAAATAAAAGTTATCGAAATTCAGAACAAGGCAGTCACTTTATAATTCGACATGTAATCTAATTTACTATGCGCAAATAAATTTAATGACCCTGTCACTCCTATGAACGGTTCAACAGGTTTTTTGCTAATAGCAACTGGTGTTCGCAGGTCTTTTACCAGTTTGAGATAATCAGTGATGAGAAGATAAAGTTGTAGATAATGTTCGCAAACAATTGTGACGACAGATTGGCAATTGGGGTTTGCCAATAATGCTTCTTTATATATATAAAAAAAAAATAAAAATAGGTAGCGATATTCCCCTATCAGGAACTAATCCGATAATAAACAGGATCAGGTGTTAGCATTCGGTGCACTGAACTCGCGGCACTTTTGTATAACTTATATTACAGCGATAACACAAAGTTATACAACTTATATTACAATGACAACACAAATATGTACAAGTGTGGGCGTCTTTCTTACACGGTCGGTAATGCGATATTTTAATTAAGTTATAAAATATCTGAGCAGAGTACGGCAGTACGAATCTGGTATACAAAATCGAAGAACAGAGTTCGAATGCGGTACGATAACTTGCGGGGTTTGCTGGAGCGACCCGCTGGTCGGGAAAGTGTTAAAGGTACGAAACTACGGAATTTGATACATCGGGACCCAACGGGAATTATCATTGATTAATAGTTCAATCGCGCAATTTACACTCAGGCTTTGTACCTAATTAGAAGTATCAACTTTATGGTATTATGCGAAATTTCTTAAGTTCCAAATACTTACTAGGGTTAACACAGCGACAGCGTGTTGACTTGACGGTAGCTGACAGAAGACTCTCTCGAGTTCTCAAGCGACAAATGCCAATTCCAATCCCTCAAAAGGGTTGAACTAGCAGATAATCGGTTATTAAAAGAATCGTATGTTTAGAAAATCCAATCAACTAATGCAAACAGGGCGGGACATAACGAGAATTTGCATCTTGCATATGATGTTTGTAGGAACCATAAATCCTACTTATGCTTGTCAAGCTGACAAAAGGGGTAATAAGACTATCAGATAAGGGTTCAAATTTCTACGAAATAGCATAAATGCAACGAGAAAAAGAAGCATTTAGAGATAGAGTTTGTTTCTAATTTAATATTTAAAAAAACAGTTCACAAAAGAATAACAGAGAATTTTAACGTTCTCACGACATGAATTTTGTTAATGTAAGGGCATTATGCTAAAGATTTTTCAATTTATTTATATTAGAGTACGTATATATGTCCCCTTTGCAATTTCCTGTGATTTCTGAAAGACTTTTCCAAAATTTCCCTCTTTCTCAACACACTCATCCTCATTAGGGCCATATATTACTAATATTGCATATCCATTTCCAATATCTTCTTTCATTTCAATTTGTAAAATTCCTTTTCATTTGTCTATCATATTCTTTATATTGTTTTTTATTAAACAACCTACTCCTGCTGCGGCTTTTTCGTGTTGCTTAACAGCGCTATAAATTGTCTAACCCTACCACTCCCTCACCTTTTTTCTTTGTTTAGGTCATTGCTAATATTTCCAGTTTTGTACTTTCAAATTCTTCTATTAGTTTCTTTATTTTGCCACTAATTATGCTTTTTATATTTCACGTTGAAAGTGTCCACATGTTATTTTTTCCGTCATATTTACTTGTTGTACCTTTTCTCCACCATGTCAATTCCTTTATATTTTGGTTCTCTGGTTAATATTTTCTGTTTTTTATTTTTCCACTTATTCTGAGTTTTGAATAGCGACTTACTTGTTTTTTTGGAGACAGTTCCAATTTATTTTCTTGATTGTTCCATACATACTTGATTCCACCAACAGTCATTTACTGATATCCAACAATCACTTTCTTATGTTTCTTTTCTGTTATGGTGTTTCGTATTTTTCTCTTTTATCAATACATACTTTTGCATTATTTAAATTTTTAAGTTTACTTTTGTTTTTCATAACTCGTAGTTTTTATTCAAAGTGTTGTTCTAATTCTACCAGATACATATTTTTTGGGTGAAACATCAATATCTATATGTTCTTGTATAAACTGTTGTACGTTTGTATTTAAATCTTCTTGGTTTTGTTCTAATTTGATATCATTTATAATAATTATATTGTTTTTCCAAATTTATAACCTTTATGTTTATATCACCTTTAATGTCTTCATTCTCTTTTACGTACACTGTTATTATTTCTTTGTACTCTTTTACTTCATTTTTCAATTTTTTTCTATCCCTGTTGATATCTTTTTTTAGACTTAGTTAGTATTATTTTTTTAATCTCATCTATTATATTTATAATATAGAAATTAGAATAGGAATTATTATCTATTTATATAGTTTTGTAGGCCTTGAAGGCCTAAGGCTTAAAATACAAATGCACTAAATCTTATACAGCATGCATTTTGCACTACTTCTCTCTATTTATTTCTATTTGTTGTATTGTTCTTCCAGTCTTTAATATGCATCTACCAAATATCTTGTACATTGTCTATCCACCTTTTTCAAAGCCTTCCTTTTCTTCTTTTTTTTATTGGTTTTCTATATAACATCATCTTTGTCATTCTTTGATTCTCCATTCCTTTGACATGACCTAGCCATCTTATTTTCTGGACCTTGATATATGTTGTGATTATTTTTCCTTATATCAATCTTCTACTTCCTTGTTTGTTCTTCTCTACCATCCATCCTCCGTTTTTATTCCTTCATATATTGTCTTCAAGGATTTCCATACTATACCCATGTCTCACATGTGTACGTAGCTGTGGGTCTAATAACCGTTGTATATATTCGTATTTTTGTTCTTTGTGACAAGAATCTGGATTTGAACAATGTTCCTAGCGCTCCACATTTTTGGTTTCCTTTCGCAATTCTTGTTTTCATTTCCTGTTTTTCATTTCCTTTTTCTTCTATTTTCTTCCCAAGGTACGTAAAATCCTTAACTCTTTGGAATGTATACACATTTTCTTGCGTTTGTACCGTTGGATATCGTTCATCTCCTTGTTGAGTGTTACCCATTACCACATACTTTGTCTAGTCCTGATTGATTTCCAGTTCAAATTTTCGAGCTTCCCTCGCTAAACGCTTTGTCACTCTTTCCCTTTGTTATCATCGCAAGATCGTCTGCGAAGGCTATGCATTGGTGGTCGTTACAGGATATTGTTTCTTTGGTTTTGATCTGATTTCTTCTTATTATTGTTTTTAATACCAGGTTAAAGGGCACCTTGGACAGTGAGTCGCCTTGTCTAAGTCCAAGTTTTACCTCAAGATCTTCTGATTTATGTTCCTTTCAAATTATTTAATTTTTCGTTATTTCTAAAGTCATTTTTGTCAGTCTGATCAGCTTGTCTGGCATGACCAGCTCCCTCATTGCCGATGTATTTGCTGTCCTTTTATTGTATCGTAGGCTTGCTTGAAATCTATAAACAGCGCGTACAAGTTGATTTTATGCTCATAGCAGGTGGTTTGGATTTTTTAGGGTAAAGATTTGCTCTGTTATTGATCTGTTCTCTCTGAAGCCCGCTTGGTATGCCGCCTTCACATTCTCTGCATACTCACCTAGTTTTTTTTGTATACATTCTGCCATTATCTTAAAGTCACTTCCAATAGAGCAATCCTTCTGTAATTATCGTATTCTATTTTACCGCCTTTCTTATGTATCAGGTATATCCTTGCTTTGGTCCAGTCTTGCTGGATTTGCTTTTTTTCTAACTACTTTTTATGAGTTCATATATTTGGCCTTGCAATGTCTCTCCACCCATTTTTATCATCTCTGTTATCTCTGTTTTTCCTGGGCTTCTATTATTTTTCTGTTTTTTTAATTATATATATATAACTTCTTTTGTTGTTTGTATCTATTCTCATTTCATCCTCTAGTTTTTCCTAATTTTCCTCGTGTTCGTCTTCTTCTCCGTTTAATAACTGTTCGAAAAAGTTTTTCCACTTTTCCATTGTTCTTATTGGCTCACAGATTATGTTTCCGTCTTCGTTTTTTATATACGCTCTATATTTGCAACACCTTCTTTCCTTTTTTTGTTTTTTGATAAAATGATCTTATTTCATTTCTTTTATATTTTTCTTCAATTCTTTTTATTTTATCTTTATTGCATTGTCTCTTCTTACTTCTGTATGTTTTTTTATAATTTTTCTTAGTTCATTGTATTGTTGCGTGTTGCGTTCTATATTCTCCGTCAGTATAATTTGTCTTAATTTCCTTATGGATTCTGCTATTTTTCTACATTCATCATCAAACCATTCCTTTTCTCTGCGTTTCTTCTACTTCTATTGCCGTTCACTGTAGTGCCGCTGTATTTGACTTTATTATTGCTGTTTTTATTTGTTCTCATTTTTCTTCTATCTCCATTTCTTTGTCGCTCATATTTATTCGTTTATTTATTTCTTTTTGGTACCTATCTTGTATGCTTGTATCTTTTAGTAGGTCTGAATTAAACTGTTTTATCTTCCGTCCACTTATTTTGTGCTTATTTTCTTGGTCCAATTCCTTTGCACATGTAATTTTTACTAAGTACTGGTCGGAGTTACACTCTGCTCCCCTCAAGCTTTTTACTTTTGTTATATAATTTATGTTTACTTTCTACTATAACATAATCGATTTTATTTACAGTTTTTTTATCAGGTGATGTCTATGTTCTCTTATTTGTTTCCTCCTTAACTGCGTGCTTCTTATAACCAGCCTCCTTTCCATCGCAAAAGTCATTATTCTGTCCATTATCGTTTGATTGTTCATGCTTGCTGTTTTCCTTGTCAGCTTTTCATATACACCTTCTTTCCCCACCTTCGCGTTACATTCACCTATTATTATTTTCACATCATATTTGGGTAACCTTTCATACTCACTTTCTAATTGCTCATAAAATTTGTCCTTCGTCCCAACTGCCTTTCTAAGTTTTAACATGTAGTAGCTGAATGTTTACAAATTCTTTGTGTTTAATATATTTGGGTATTATTAGTTTTTATTTAACATTAAAACATTACAACATGACCAGTTAAGCTAACATTCAACCTACAGAAAATTCGCTGCATTTTTTCACAGTGGGTTGCCAGTTTTTATTTGTTCCTCTTTCGTCTAGCCTAAGGGTTGTTATTACAGAAAATGAATTTATAACTACAACCTCAGTTTTTGAGAAATTTCTAGTAGCCCTATTCAAAGTCTTTTAAAACCTGAAACTGTTGTAGATTTTATTCAATCTTTCTGACAGAATGTTATTTTTGTAATGTCTTCACATTAGGATAAATTAAAAAAAGTTTAAAGTTTCTTAATTTAGTAGCAGAGATTTACTCGAGATTTTTTGAAACATTTTCACAAATGTAACTGATACGAAATATGTTAAAATTAAGAAATCTTGCAAATTATTTTTTCAGATTTTGATGCACTAAAAGGCCGGAAAAGAGGCCTAGTTCCAGTATAAGCCGGATATCGAAAGATGTTCAATCCCGTAGATCGAAGTCGAAGGCGGGGGGGGGGGGGGGTTTCAAAGATAAAGAATGACTCGAAAAATTAGGTTCTTACCTAAACCTAAAACTTAGATTTGGCTGAAAATCCATAAAGATACCTAGAGGGCGCCAGAAGTTAAACTTGATAAAAGAAACCATCGGCCAACATACGCAGCTCCTCGTAGGCTGACACCCTGTATACGTAGTCCTTCCCAAACAACACCCTGTATATAAAAACTTAAAGATTGTGTCTTGAGGTTAAATTGTATTATCTTTACTTACCGGAGAACCTATATTGGTTCTGCAACTTAAAATAAAATGAAGTTTATAAATCTCCAGCCTCTCTCTCGTTTATCAAATCTATAAACAAAGCTTTAATCACAAAATCAAATATTATGCTGGTTGTCACTAGAAGTCAGGATTCCTTTGTTACAGTAGTACCTAAATAGCTTATAAAACAAAACAAACTTCTAAAAATAAGAACACAAAAGTTAAATTACATGAGTTTATTATTATGCTTTGAAAGCAAATAAAATAAACATTTGTATAAAAAAGGGTTCTAAATGGTGTATTTAAATAAAAAAATATTTCTTTACAAACATTAAACAAAAAAAAAACACAATTATTACATAAAAATTAGGTCTGAAGGACCCGTTAAACAAATGAGTTTAAAAACCATTAAAACGCAAAAGAATTATTGAATTAAACAATTTGAAAAACAAAGCCAAATATAACTTAAAACCATTAAGAATTTAAAACATATGAAGTTGTATTATTTCAATCAAAAGAAATACAAACAAAAGGTTATTATAAAATTTAAACAACCGATTATTTTCCTAAGTTTTCCGGAAAGATTACATAATGAAGATACTTTTGCTATCATAAACGAAATTAAATATTTACGTTAAATACTCAAAGCATTTAGACAAAGCAACATAAAAATACAAAATTATGTAACATAAAAGAATATTCGTTTTACTCTAAACCTGAAAGTTCTTTGATTTCCAGCAACATTTCCAATTAACAAGAATTGAATTTACATTAAATTTAACTCCGAAAAGGCATGGTTATGTTCATTATAAATTTTAAATACTTAATTTCCACAGAACACAAAACTTTAATTTTAACAAAAAAAATAACAATTTTTCCAATAGACACTGGCGATGAGATGTTGCTTTCACCAGCCAGGAAGTAGGATGAAGGTAGCGGAGTCGACGAACACCCATCACATAACGGTAAATTTCCAAAATGACTGAACAACAAAGAAAATCGGAACTGAATAAATTTATATGACTGACCCGACACGGTTATTTCTTTACACGTTCCTTCTAATCGAAGTCTAAATGCGATGAACTTTTCTTTCACCTTACAAACGTTAGAAAATGGGTTTAACCCTTCAGTTTATAAGTTTAAATCCAAGATTCGCCTAGCAGGACGTTGGTTTTTAATCTCTCCAGAGGCCTCCCTCAAGGATTAATCAAAATGCAATAAAATGCCCATAAACCAAAACAAACTTATAGCCACTAAATGTTGAAATTAACCATAGTCGCGTCGCACCCAAAAAATAGCGGTAAAACGCGGGAATTCTGTCGTGCCGCTGGCCCACAACACGCGGAATCAACCACTCTTTACAGTGTCCAGATTTCGACCCCTCGAAGAACACACAAAATTTAACAAAAGAAGCAGTTCGACTTAATCAGAAAGCTAATTGCATACTGAATTATCAAATGAAACACAGACGGTAAATTGAAAAATGAAATAATACCAAATGTTATTTTCTTTAATGTGAAGCTGCCTTCTACCCAGACAGAAATTTGCACAGAGCAAACATTTTTTTCTTAGAAAGTAACTCGAATGTAAATAAAATTTTTTCGAATTGATAAAGACCGAAAAATATAACAAAGTTTTATAAGCAGTTTCGAGCTAGCTAGACACGTTTTAGTAATAAAATAATAATCGGATTTCATTTATGAAAGAAGCATAAGACAATTTATTGAATACATTTTAATTCTTAACAAAACTTCAAAAACAAATATCTGTTAGCAATATAAATAACTTGCTAAACATTAAAAAGCAAGATGAAACGATAAATTCATGTTGAATAAATGCATTTAAAGCGAAACTTAAAGCAGAACTCGTATGAGTACGCAAAATTTTAAAATGACTACAAGTACTTTAGAAAATACTAATTTTAATTTCATTGATTTCAATACAGTAAAAGTTTATAAGATTATCTTTATGTTTTAGTTACGCAAGGTATCAATCTTTTACCTGATACCGATACATGTGGGTTACATTTGTACCGCTTACATCGAGGAAGAGTTGGCGCATCCATTAATGAATTTCCATGGCTAGTTCTTCTGGAATATGAAAAGCGTAAGTACAATAATATTACTTTTGACAATTTACTGTATTTTTTTCCTTTTTAACAACAGCTCTTGGGCGTGGCTTCTATTGCGGGGGAACATTGATTAATGACCGATATGTGCTAACAGCTGCACATTGCATAGACCTTTTGCCTGACAACTGGAAATTGTGAGTATTGTTTTTCTTATAACTAGAATCTAATTTTTATTTTATATTGTGATTTTAGAATAAGTGTTCGTATTGGAGATAATAATCTCGATAGCCATGTAGATTGTGATTTACATTTTAAACAGTGCACAGAACCATCTATAAATGTACCGATAGAAAGTGCGATTGTTCATGAACATTATGATGCACATGATAGATCTCAAAATAACGATATTGCCCTCGTACGACTCAGAAGACCTGTTACTTTCACCGGTAAATATGAATATCACTAGTTTATTTCAAATGCGTTATCGAAACTGATTTTAGATTCTATACGACCTATTTGTTTGCCAACTTCAATAAACACCACACAGGAAATAAATGTTGGAACACAACTAAATACAGCAGGATGGGGCCTTGTCAGTGAAGACCGTTCTCATAGCCATATGAAGTTAAAGAGTACTGTAAGTGTTTTAAGTTTTATTGGGTTTTTATTTTCACTTAAATGAATTTTAGGTACAAATGATATCGCATGACAATTGTTCCACTACGTATAATGCAATTGGAGTTGATATGGAAGATCAATTGTGTATTGAAGAACCTGAATGCACGACAGATTCTGGTGGTTCTTTAGTACTACATAAACAAACATCAACTGGATACAACTGGTTTATAGTTGGTGTAAAATCGTATGGTCCTACTCCATGTGGAAATCATAACTGGCCGGATGTTTATACAAAAGTGGAAAAATTCGTTCCATGGATTATTAGTCATTTGAAAGCTTAGGTTTTTTGACTATTACTTCATGTACTTCGTTATTATGCGTTGTATTTCATAATCAAAAGAAGTATTAAAATATTTATTATAAAAACTGTAAATGCCCAAGCCTTGGTACAAAAGAAATATAATCAAAATTGCTTTAATACTAGTGTTCAAATTATTTCGCCTTTAAATAGTCAGCTTCTGGGAAAACAGTATTTACAAGACTGAAAAATACGGAAATGAATTGCTTCTTTAGATATGAATAAATCTAACAATAACGATCTTGTAAAAGAAGAGTAGATCAGAATCTTCAACACATCAAAGGAAAAGGAGTAATATAGTATAAGTTCAAAGCAATTTCATCGTTTTATATTGTAAATGCACATACAAATACTGCAGCAATATTGCTTTTATTAGAAGAAAGTTCACTTTTAAAATTAAAATTGATCAGAAATTCAATAGTAAACCAGCAAAGTCTGAAGCAGCCATTCAAGATTTAATTGGCAAAAATGCTACGTTTAGAGAACCAAATATCAAATTTTCAATACTTTTTTT